>JAJEJO010038678.1:0-13068 GCA_020662805.1 Glaucomys volans
CACACACACACACACACACACACACACACACACACACAGCCATGCCTGGGGACCTCCCTCAAAGCTTAGGGAAAGATCAATATGGCCTGGAGAGGCAGGAAGGTGAGGGGTGGGGAGGAAAGCCATCAGCCAGGCTGCAGACAGCAAGGTTTGCATGCTCCTGCAGGTCCCAGGCCCAAAGACTCGAGGAGCACAGGGGAGAGACTGCTGAGAGCTGCCTTTCTACATGGGAAGAGGATGTGTGGCACAGGCACACCAGTCGTGGGACCGGGTGGGCTGGGCCAGGCAGGGTAGGCTAAGGAAGCTGTCCCTCCTGATTGGTGATTCCAGGGCCATGGGAACCATCAAATGATTTGAGTATGCTGACATGGCATTTTAGGGACAGAGCAAGACAATTGTAAAGTAGGAAAGGATAGAAGCTAAAGGATCAAGTATCTGGTGTGACAATCTGATGTGAGTGTGGATATGGTGTGTGAGAGGGATCTGGTGAGCGTGTGTGTGTGTGTGTGTGTGTGTGTGTGTGTGTGTCTGTCTGTCTGTCTGTCTGTCTCAGAGGGAAGGCTGATGAGGCTCAGCTGGGTGGCAAAGCTCCAGACTGCTGGCAACCAGGGCCCCGGGGAGCCCCACAGGGGGTATGGAAGGGCAGGGGCAGCCCTACCCCGACAGGTCGGGCAGCAGTGCCCTGGCAAGGTGAGCGGGTGGTGGCAGCCCAGGGGCTCACAGGTCCGGCGGCTGCAGGTCACAAAGCCTCCCAGGCAGGTGCATAGGTTGCAGGGCTCTCGGGGATCCGGGAACTCCTGGAGGCTCAGGTAGGACTCTCCCAGGTACTCACAGCCTTCCAGAGAGGAGAGGGAGAGGGGAGGGTATGGGCAGAAATGGATGAGAGGAAAGCCAGTCACTTGGTTTTGATCTTGGGGCTGGCAGGGGGTCAAGACCTCGAAGACCTGGCACCTGGGAGGAAGGCAGAACAGTCCAGGCCAGGGGCAAAGGAACCACAAGGGGACAGGTGGGTTTGGACTAGCCAGAGGGCAAACATCCCCCGCTGCAGCCTGCAAGAAGGCTCCCTGTCCATCTATGGGAGAAGACCCAGGAGGGTGCGTTCCTGGGGTAAATGCTCAGCAGGCCACTGGTGGAGAGCTGGGCATAGCCCAAGTGGGTGTAGGAGGTAGGAGCCCAAGGTGTCCCCTTTCCAATGCCCCTCTCATTACTCAAGGAGGGCAATGGGGCCCTAGGGTGGGGTCAGCCTGCACTGGACTCCTCTCTGATGCTGGCTCACAGCCCTTTTTCAAAGGAGAGGGTGAGCCAGGTGCAGTGGCTCAAGCCTGCAATTCCAGCAGCTCTGGAACCTGAGGCAGGAGTATTACAGGTTCAAAGGCAGCCTCAGCAACTTAGGGAGGCCCTAAGTAACTTAGCAAGCCCCTGTCTCAAAATAAAAATTAAAAAAGGGCAGGAATGTGGCTCATCACCCAGAGTTCAATTCCTGATACCAAAAACAAGGATGATTCTTAGACTCTAAGCCATGGCAGGAAAAAGTATCTGACTAGAATCTAACTATTATATTTTAATTGTACTCATTTACTGTATGATATAACTTCTTTCTAAATAAATTTAAATTAATAAGTGAATTCATTTGAAGAAAAGAATTAAATAAATAAAACTAGAGTTGGTAAAAAAGTGTATAGCAAAAATTGCTAAGGTAATACAAGAGTGACCAGGGCCTGGGGAACTGGGTCTAACTGGTTCAACTCTTTTTTACAGAAATTAAAAATTAGGCCCAGAGGGGCTGGAGTGGTGGCTCCCTGGCAGAGCGCTTGCCTAGCACCTGTGAGGCACTGGGTTCAAACCTCAGCACCACATAAACATAAATAAAGTAAATGTTTTGTGTCCATTTACAACTAAAAATATTTTTAAGAAAGAAAAGAAATGAGGCCCAGAGCAGTGTGCACTTTGCCCAAGGTCACACAGACAAACACCATCAAAGACAAGAGAAAATGCAGGCTGTAATCCAGAGCCTTTGGGCTCTCAGGCTCCCTCTCCTCCTGCTGCCCTAGACAAGGTCTCAAACTAGGGCAGTCTCAAGCTCATGGGTTCAGCATCCTCCTGCCTAGAGTCGCTGGGACCACAGGTCTGCACCAGCGCGCTGGCTCAGAGCCTCTTTCTTACTGTAGAAGGTATTCCAGCCGGGTGCGGTGGTGCACGCCTGTAATCCCAGCATTTGGGAGGCTGAGTCAGGAGGATCGCGAGTTCAAAGCCAGTCTCAGCAACTTAGTGAGGCGCTAAGCAACTCAGTGAGACTCTGTCTCTAAATAAATACAAAATAGGGCTGGGGATGTGGCTCAGTGGCCGAGTGTCCCTGAGTTCAATCCCTGGTTCCAAAAGAGGGCCCTCGCTCCCCTCAGTCCTTTCCCCCAGCCTCTCACCATCACACGCAGGGCAGCAGTCGCCCCTGGCAGGGAAGGGGCACTGTGCAGGGGCACAAACCCTGGGCTCACAACTGACGCTGCCCTCCCAGCAGAGGCACACGTGGCAGGCAACGCTGGGCGACGGGAAGCGCTGGCCGCTGGCAAATTCGCTCCCCTGGTACAGGCAGCCTAGGGAGACAGGCTGGGCTGGGGGCCTGGCGGCTGGCTCCCAGCCCTCCTACTTCTTGCCGAGAACCCCAAGGTGGGAGGCTGCGGTGGAGAAGAGTGATCAGGGTGGGCTGACATCAAGGGCTCAGTTTGGGGGGACCAAGTGATGGGCTCCAGTGGGGCCTATGCAGCCGGTGGCCTGGAGATGAGGCCACTGCCCAGCCAGGAGGAGACACCAGGGCTGTACCATCGCAAGAGGGGCAGCAGGCCCCCTGTCGCGGATGGGCGCAGAGCGCGGGCGGGCAGGGCAGACGTTGGCAGGATACCGAGCCATCGAGGCAGAGGCAGCGGCGGCAGGGGTCTCCAGATGGGGAGAAGTGTTCCTGGTGGCGGGCAGGGACAGAGATCCCAGGCCACAGGCAGCCGGCAGGAGTGGCTGTGGGGTGAGAATGTGCATCATGAAGAGCACCCAGGGAGAGGCCAGTGAGGAGCGGCCGAGGGGTGCGATTCCTACCTGGGCACTGTGGGCAGCACTCTCCCGGGGGCAGGACCGGCTCTGGACAGGACAGCGGCGGGCAGCGGCGGGCCAGGCACTGCACATTGCCACCCTGTGGATGGATAGGTACATGATGCTAAGCCCAGGGAGTGGAAGGAGGCCCGGGGACTCCCATCGCTTTCCACCACATCTCCTGGACCTCCCCTGACTTCCCCATATCCCACCTCCACTCTCTTGGGCTCCTCTTTTCCAGGTCGCACTCACCAGACAATGACACAGACGGCAGGGGTCAGAAGAGTGGGGGAAATCTGCTCCGTTGGGGTACTCTTTCCCGCCAAAGGCGCAGCCTGGGGGAGCAGGCAGCACAGGTCTGGGAGAGGCTCTGCTGTCCCCAGGCCTAAATGTCTGTTCCATGGGCCAAGCTGTACCAGAAGCGCCCCCCTGGATCCCATCACCTCACCACTGCAGTTGTTCTGGCAGCAGGTACCAGGCAGAGGATGGGCACAGGGGGCTCTGGGGCAGGCTCGAGGCTGACAGAGGGCATGGCCTTCCTGACACCGACACTCCTGGCAGGGGTCTCCAGGGTGGGAGAAGCTCTCGCCATGCACAAACACCTGTTTCTCCAGGAGGCAGTCTGGGCAGTGGACAGTGGGGACAGGAACAGGGCAAAGATTGACAGCACTAGGTGCAGGAGACAGACAGCCCCTCTGCCCATGGAGTCCAGAGCACCAGGGAAGTGCCAGCCTGGGAGATGCCCCCAAGGAGAGAGAGAAGGAAGAGGGCTGTGTGCACGTGTGCATGCATGGATATTGCTCCAAGCCTATGCTAGTTTTGTGTGCATTTGAGTCTGTTTACCTGTAGGCAGTTTTGTCTGAGGGTGAAGAAGTGAAGAGCCTACACACTGTGCCTGTTTTTTTTTTTTAGTTTCATTTTGTTTTTTTTATTTTTGTTTCTTGTATCGGGAATAGAACTCAGGGGCACTTGGCCACTGAGCCACATCCCCAGCCCTATTTTGTATTTTATTTAGAGACAGGGTCTCAATGAGTTGTTCTGAGCCTTGCAAAGTTTCTGAGACTGGCTTTGAACTCGAGATCCTCCTGCCTCAGCCTCCCAAGCCGCTGGGATTACAGGCATGCCCCACCGTGCCTGGCTGTGCCTGGTTTTGACACACAACCTAGCGTGGAACTCTCCATGCATGCAGGGGGCGTGTCCCGCTGCACCCCAGCACCCAGTGTCCTACATGACAGATGAAAACACTTGTTGTGGGACCCTGTTATGCAGGTGGATTTACCAGTGCATCTGAGAGGTGGAGTATTGGAGGAGGAAGTGGACAAGGGATAATAAGTCTCTACTCTCCCCCCACCCACATCCTGAAAGTTCCAGAGAGTTCTTAGCTATGTGGGACCAAAAACAGTTCAGAAGGCCATTGCTTTCAAAGACATCTGTCGGGCTCATGGGGCCATGAGCGGTAACACATACCTGGACACCTAGGGCAGCACTGGCCGGGTCCACTCTGGGGCCTGGCACAGGTCATGGGAGGGCAGTCGACCAAAGAGCACCTCACAGTCCCATCCTGGGAGCAGGGGAGAGGGCCATGGGGGTGGGCCCCAGGGGGCTCAGCAGGGCAGCACAAGCCTCAGCAGGTACCTCACAGCGGCAGGCATGGCAAGGGCTGTCTGCATCCGTGAAGTTCAGCCCACTGGCATACACTTGGCCATGGTAGGTGCAGCTCTCACAGCTGGGGCAGCAGGTACCTGGGTGGGGCAGGCTGATCAGGGCGGGCTGGGTGAAGCAGGGGAAGAAAGCTGAGATCTGGCAGGAGCACTCACCAGGGGGCTGCGTGGGGTGCTGGCAGGGGACTGGGGGGCAGATCACAGCCCCGCACACAGGCGCCCCATCTTGGCAGGAGCAGGAAGTGCAGGGCTGACCATCAGGCTCCCACTGGACCCCCTCAGCAAACTCCTCTCCATCAAGCACACAGGCTACAGCAAGGGGGGCTGTCACCATGGCAACTGGAAGCCCTCCCACCCATCCTGTCCTCGCCAGCCCACAGGGACCCTGGCTCATCACAACCCACCCCCCAGAGGCTCTGAACACACTCTGGCATGATTAGTGGACCACCCTCCCCATAGTGCGAAGGAGCAAGGTCCCTCTCCACTCCCCTGGAAGCAGCACCTTTGGCAGTTGCCCCCCACACACACACCTGGGCAGAGCTGGGGACCAGAGTTAGGTGGGCCACAGGGAGCAACTGGGCACTCCTGCTCCTCACAGGAGACCTCGCCAGCCTAGGAGGAAGGCCATGTGAGAGGCCAAGGAGTGAGACAGACCTCAGCAGGAGAAGGTGGGATTGCCCACCTGGCAGGAGCAGTGGATGCAGCGGCCGCTCTCTTGGAGCCTGAAAGTCTCCTGGCTCTGATACTGGTGTCCCTGGTACTCACAGCCTATATGGAAGGACAGAGGGCCAAAGGGAAGAGTTCACAACTGACAGGAAACCTCACACTACCCCAAGGCATCCCCCACACCCCCTGACAAAGAACACACAGCCATGTCCTCCTGGAGACCCCTCCAGCGCCCCCTTCATCCCATAGCACTTTGCCATGAGAAGGTGAGGTGGGGACTCTCCTGAGGGGGTCTTCTGAGCTTAGGTGCAAGGGAATTGAAGTCCACCCACCGGGGAGCTTCTCTGCAGCCAGTGCCTGCCCCTCCCACAGCCGCCCCTGGCCCCACTCACTGTCACAGACTGGGCAGCACTGCCCAGGGATCCTGCCAGGGTGTGTGCAGGGCACGGGTGCGCAGGGCAGAGGCTCACACTGGACACTCCCATTCTGCCAACAGGGCCTGGTCAGCAGGTGGCAGGTAGGCCAGGAAGCCAGGCCCTCCCTGCTGGGCAGTCACACTCACAACGCAGTGGCACTGCAAGCAGGGGTCCCTGGAGCCCACTGGCTCCCCACTGCGGTGCTCCCGCCCGTTTAGGAAACAGCCTGCAAAGAAGAGGTGCTCAACCAGGTGTGGTGGCTACACCTGCAATCCCAGTAATTTGCGAGACTGAGGCAGGAGGATCATGAGTTCAAAGCCAGCCTCAGCAGATTAGCAAGGCACTTAGCAACTCAGCGAGGCCCTATCTCTAAATAAAATATAAAAAAGGTTGGGGATGTGGCTCAGGGGTTAAGCACCCCTGGGTTCAATCCCTGGTACCCCCCACCAAAAAAAGAAGAGGTGCAGAGAAGACTGTTCAGGGTCCCCTCCCCGCCTCACTCCTGGCCTTCATGTGAGACCCAAGCTGGACCAGCCATCAGCTTTCTTGAGCCCCTCTGGGCTGAGCACCCTGTTCCACCCACTGACTCACCATCACACACAGGGCAGCAGGTGCCTGGGAGGGGCCGGGCAGGGTATGGGCACAGACTGGCACATTCTCGCTGGCGGCACTGGATGTGGCCCTCCTGGTAGGGGACAGGATGAGCAGAGGCTGTGAGCTCAGCCACATGGCAGAAACAGCACTGGAGTCCAGCCACTGTGTCTCCTAAAAATGCATGTTTAAGTCCTAGCCCTCATAATGTGATCTTATTTGGAAAGAGGGCTGTAGATATAATTAGTTAAGAAAAGGTAGCTGGGCACAATAGCACACACCTGTAATCCCAGGAAGGAGGCTGAGGCAAGAGGATTGCAAGTTCAAGGCCAGCCTCAGCAACTTAGCAAGACCCTCAACAACTTAAAGAGGTCCTGTCTCAAAATAAAAAATAAAAACAACTGCTGATGTGGCTCAGTGGTAAAGTGCCCTGGGGTTCAATCCCCAGTACAGAAAAAAAAAAAAAAAAGATGAGATCATACTGGAATGGGCAGGCCCCTCATCCAGTGTGACTGGTGTCCTTATAAAAAGGGGGAGTCTAGACCCCACCACCACACAGGGAGAACACCATGAAAAGATGAGGGTGCTGTAGAAGCCAAAGATTGTCAGCTACCACCAGAAGCTAGGAAACCAGCATACAGCCAACCCTCCCTCATAGCCCTCTCAAGGAACCAACCATGACTACAACTTGATCTTGGACTTCTGGTCTCTAGAACTGTGGGGGAGTAAATTTCTATTGCTTGAGCCACTCAGTTTGGGGTCCTTTGTTACAGCAGCCCTAGGAAACTAATACAGATGTATAACCTAGCTGTTGCTTAAGCACTCTGTGACTTGGTTTACCTGCATGAAAAAATGGACAATAACTTGTGATGGGATGAAATGAGAGAAGGGTTGGCATGGTGTCCATGCTACTACCTTCCTGTGGTCTGTTTGCAACAAACACTATCCCTTGGATTCACCCTCCATCCCTGGGCTCACTACCTCCAACCACACCAGGATATGGGCAGGCAGTGACTCCTCTCACAGATCAGAAGCGCCCATGTGAACAGGGAGAGGGAGGACATGGTTGCAGGGGAGTGGACACCCCAGCGGCCTTCACAACAGAGTCCTAGTCTTTAGCAGACGATAGGAAACTCTGTGGCCCTGGCTTCGGTCCCCATGAGACAGCCCTCCTCCATGTGCCTGCCTGACATTAGTGTCTACACTAAGTCCTGCTCCCTGCCACAGACTGTCCTTAATTCCCTGTTCCACTTCCCCCTCCTCAAATCTGACTCATCCTCTAATGTCTAGGCAAACACCATCCTTCCATGAATTTGTTCTAGATCTATGCTGCCCAAGAGCAATACAATGCAAGCCACTTGGGTCATGTTAAATTCTCTCAGGGCCAACTTTTCAAAAGGAAACAAGAAACAGATGAAATTAAATTTTAATAATATATTCAATTTATCTAGTATATTCAAAACATTATTTCAACACAAAATCAACATAGTATATTAGTGAGATATTTTATATTTCTTTTTATCCTATTACATCTTTGGAATTGGTGTGCACTGCACACTTACCACATCTCAGTTCTGACCAGCTGCATTTCAAAGGCTCAGTGACCACAGGCAGCAGTGAATATGGAACTGGGAGCCACAAGTCATACTGTGTTTCTCCCTCCCGGAGTTTTGCCTGTCATATCCTGTCTGCTCTCTCCCCTTTTTCCACCTTGAGCTCCTTGAGTTAGGACAGACCACAAACCCGACCAGATGCCTGTGCTTACAGCAGGAAACAGGTATGCATGCCAGGCCCTGGGCTCACAGCACCCGGGGTTCAGTCTTCTCCATCCCTGTCCCCTCCCACTGCCCATAGGACATATTAAGTGACATGAAGTTATGAAGGCAGGGTGGAGTGAGGGATAGCCCAGGTGTAATCTTGGGGCTCACCAGGCACTGGCAGATCCGGCAGGGGTCCCCAGGTGCAGTCCACTCTTGGCCATGATCCCTGAGAGAGCCACCTTCTGTGCAGCCTGGGGCTGGGGACAGAGAGGCTTGGTGGGAGCTGGCCTGATGCCCAGCCTCAGCCTTCCCCTCCCTTCTCCCGTCTCATGCCTTCACCAGACCAGGCCATCCCTCAGCCTAGACCCGGCAGGGTGAGGCCCCCTCCTTAACCCCCCTTGAACAGCACAGCCACACCAGCCTGCCCAGCTCGCCTCTCCCTTTGACCTTGGTCATTTGTGCCTACTTGCACAGTCCCACTAACATCTCCAACCCTGAGTGTCAGGTCCAAGTCTTGGCTCATGCTGTCCCCTCTTCCTAGAATGTCCTAATGGCCTCTGCCTTCTTCAGCCCACCACCCAGCTAACTGCTCTTTATCCTTAAGCCCCGGTGGCCTGTGGGATGCTTCCCTCCTGTGCCCAGCTGGAGTAGGTCTCTTTCCCCTGAGTTTCCTCAGTACCTAGCCCCAGCTTCCAGGCCTGCCTTTGTGACATTATTTTACAATATTGCTGTATAACTCAGGGTCACCCTCCAGTGGTCATCCCAGAGGACTGACCCCTTGTCTTCTGTGTTCAGGGTACCCAAAGTAGAAAATACTGATCATTTCTTTGTTTCTTTCTTTCTTTTTTTTTTTTTTTGTAGTGCTGGGGATTGAACCCAGGGCCTTGTGCTTGCGAGGCAGGTACTCTACCAACTGAGCTATGTCCCCAGCCCTAATACTGATAATTTATTACGCAGCACTACGAGGCATAGAATATCATTATGTACTTCTTACAAATAGGGAAACTGAGGCACTGAGTGATTTAGAGTCACACAACCACGATGTGACAGTGGCAGAATTTGAGCTCAGGCATTGTTTTCCAAATCAGGCTTAGACTGGCAATGCTCCCTCACTGGTCAAACCATAGAGGAAATGGGGACAGCCCAGCTGGGGGCTCCCTGAGAAAAGGGTCAGAGGCTCTCACCTTGGCAGGCTGGGCAGCAGTGCCCAGGCCTCAAGACTGGCTCAGAACAGGGGCTGGGTGGGCACTTCAGGGGCACACAACGAACCAGGCTCCTCTGTAACACACCAATGGCTGTAACTCCCCCAGACCTGGATCCCAGAGCGGGTGTGGTAGGCAGGGGTCGGGCAGGGATGGAGGGAGAACTCTGCTGGCACCAGCTCTCAAAGGGCATGTGAGGGACTGGCATGGTCTAAGGTGGGGCAGGGTTGTCCAAGAAGGAGCAGGCCTGGCAGAGGTAACAGAGGACTCACCAGGCAGGAGCACTGGAGACAAGGATTGGAGCTGGGCAGGAAGCTGGCCCCCTCCTCATACAGCTGTCCCTCATACTCACAGCCTGAGAAGGGTTGCCCGGATGATAGTTGGGTCACTAGAGAGCAGGGTGGATGGACATTCCCCAAGGGAAGGCATGACCCCAGGTAGGTACTGGACCCCTGGGACTGAGGGGGTGAAGCAGGCAGGGCAGGAGGTCACCTGGCCGGCAGACAGGGCAGCACTCCCCGGGTGGGGTGTAGCTCTCCAGGCAGTTGAGCTCAGAGCATGAGGGCCCCTGGCACCGCACGGTCCCTGCCTGTGGGCAGACACTGAGCCCTCCCTCTCCCTCCCCACTGCCCGAGCTGTTACTCTGCTGGCCTCGCCAGCCTCGCAGGCTTCAGGCCCCGATGCCTGGGAGGAGGCAGCAGCCCTGACTGGCCACCTATGGGCTTACATGGCCAGGCCTGGCTTGTGCGGAGCAGCAGGGAGGTGGCTGTCGGCTGGGGCCAGGTGCTGATTCTCTTACCTGGCAGGTGCAGGTGACGCAAGGCTCCGGATGCCATGTTTCCCCAGCCCTATGGCCCTCAGGGCAGCCTGCAAAACCAGGCCCAGGCCCACAAGTAAGAGACCCAGAGGACTGGGCACCATTCTAAGGGAGCACTATTCAGGGCCCAGACATCAGAGATTTGATATCCACTACATCTTTCCAGCAGTAAGACCAAGGATCTGCCTCTAACACAGGCAGCATGTTTCTTTTATTTCACAGCAGAAGGGAATAGTGTCTTGAAAGCGGTATCTTTTTTCTTTCATCAAAAGCAGCATCATATAGGCTGGGTGCCATGGTGCACACCTGTAATCCCAGCAGCTCAGGAGGCTGAGGCAGGAGGATCACAAGTTCAAAGCCAGCCTCAGCAACAGCAAGGCACTAAGCAACTCAGTGAGACCCTGTCTCTAAATAAGACACAAAAACAGGATGGGGATGTGGCTCAGTGTTCAGGTGCCCCTGAGTTCAATCCACAGTATCCCAAAGAATAAAATAAAAATATCATATAGGTTAATAGTGGCCCTGAGGCATCACATGCCCTGAAAGCTGTGTGTGTGTGTGTCCTTTTCTTTGAATTGTACAATTTTATTGTTGAGGTGCTGGGGATGGAACCCAGGGCCTTGTGCATGCCAGGCAAGCTCTCTACTATCAAGCTACACCCCAGCCCCAGTGTCCCTTTTCTTTGAGATCCATCAACTCCCAAGGTGTCAGTCCTTGTCTCTGGACAAAACTCCCAGGCTGCATTTCCAGGCCTCACTGGTCTGAGCCCTGTCCTTTCTTCCTCTCTACTTGTCTTCAGGTAGGGCTGCCAGATAAAATAGAGGACACTCAGTTGCATCTGATAAATAACACATAATTTCAGATAAATAACACATAAATTTTTAGTAAAACAATGTCTCAAATATTGCATGGGATATTCTTATACTAAAAATTATGTGTTATTTTAAATTCAAATTGAGCAGTACAAAACACACACACACAGTGAATCAGATTTAACAGGACATCCTACATTTTTTTATTTTTAGTTGTCAATGGACCTTTACTTTATGAGGTGCTGAGGACCGAACCCAGTGCCTCACACATGCTAGGCAAGCGCTCTACCACTGAGCCACAGCCCCAGTCCTGCATCCTGTATTTTTTATTTGCTGAGTCTCACAACCTGCCGCCACTCTCTGCCAGGAACCCCTGCACAGTGTCAACCCCGGCATAGCTACTGCCTCCTCCTCCCATCTCTCCTCACGTCACTAGACCACTGCTCTCCTAGTTTCCCAAGTTCAGCCTCTACTAATCCCTGGGATCAAACCAGTCATCAGCTCCTGCCCATTCTTTATAAACATAAGCCACAGAGAGCCATCCCTGGCTCCACGCCTACACAACAGCTGTAATGGTTCTGCCCCGCCCCCAATGGTCTCTCTGCATCCTTCCCATACCAAATGGATATTCCCCAAACACCTCTTTGAACATGCCACACTCTGGCTTTTGGGCCTTCAATGACTCCCCATTGTCCGCCTCCCACAAAAAATGTTCAAACTGCAAGACATAGCAGCCTGTTCCCATGAGCCTTCACAGACCGATTTGTACCTTGGACCTCTTTCCACCCAGTTCTTGTGCACAATGGGCCCTCAATCACTCCTTCTTCTGGTGAAATCCCATTTTTTTTTTTTTTTTTTTTTTTTGGTTCTGGGGATTGAACCCAGGGGCACTCTACCACTGAGCCCCATCCCCAGTCCTATTTTGTATTTTATTTAGAGACAGGGTCTCACTGAGTTGCTTAGGGCCTCGCTAAGTTGCTGAGGCTGGCTTTGAACTCGTGATCCTCCTGCCTCAGCCTCCCAAGCTGCTGGGATTACAGGCGTGCCCCACTGCACCCTGCTGAAATGCCACTTTCCCTCCAAGATCCATCTCAGGAAACCCCTTGTCTATAAAGCCACCCTGACTGGCTGGTCTGAATGGCTTCCCCAGTCCCTCCTCCCTTCCTCTGGCAAAGCATATCCTACCTTCTACACTGCCTCTCATCTATTCATTGGATCTTAAATCTTGTGTAAAACTAGCTATACATTTATCTTCTCAACTAGATTAAAAGCTCCCTAAGGACAGGAGACAGGTCCTGTGCCTGTCTCCCTTATGGTCTCTGGCTCAGTCCTGGGCCAGGGTCAGTGTCTGCTGCCCGGACCACTGATCACTTATTCTCTAGCACTGAGAGAGGGAGCCAGTTTACATATGCCCAGGTGGCAGAACACAGCTCTGGGTTCCCCATAACGTGCGCAGGAGAGACGACTGAGGCTGGCAGCAGGCTGACCTGGTTCACAGTGTGCGCAGCATGCTCCTGGCTCAGGGCAAGGTCCTCTTGGGCATGGCTTCTGGGTACAGGTTATGGCTCCTTCCTGTGGGCAGTGGACTAGAATGGCTGCAGGGCTTGGCTTGTCAAGGAGCAAGAGGATGAGCTGGCTTGGACAGCGTGGGTTATACTCAGTTCAAAGGCAGAAAAGAGATGCCTCAGCCCACCCCCATCATCAGATGCCTTTGACCCCTGGGAACTCTCTCTTCCAATTGCCAGCAACTTCCCAGGAGTAGATAGATCCTAGGAAGGGAACAAAGGGCCTCAGCACAACCTCCCCTCCCCTTCTTTACAGTACTGGGAATTGAACCTGGGGGTTGGGGTCGGGGGGTACTCTACCACTGAGCTATATCCCCAGCCCTTTATATTTTATTTTGAGACAGGGTCTCACTAATTGCCCAGTCATGGCTGGGATTAAAAGGTGTACCACTGTGCCTGGCTAAGGCCTTTCTCAGTGGAGGAGTGAGGAAGGACAGGCTGGAAGATGATGGCTTCTGAAGCCCAGAGAGAAAGAACAGGCAGGCAGGGCAGGCCTGAGA
>JAJEJO010038714.1:0-20606 GCA_020662805.1 Glaucomys volans
TTTTTTTTTTTTTTAAATAATTCATAGATGTAAAAGTACACCTAAAGCATTTCCAAGAGGTGCCTACAGCAACTCAAAACCCTTAAGGAGCCCTCTCTCTTTTGTTTTTCCTCATTTTCCTTCATCCTTAAGGCTTGACTTATTGAGTGACAGATTCTGTGAAACCTGCATTGCTCAGGTAGCAGTGAGGTGGCTAGCCTTCATTTGAACTCTGCCTCACTTGGCTTCTGTCCCTTTTACAGTTTCTTCTGTAGTTTGTCATGCTTGTTCTTACTTCTCTAGAGCATTAATTGGCATCAGGTTGGGGCTTGTGTCATACTCATCCATTTATCCCTTGCCTAACAGTCTAACAGTCTAACATCCCCAGCGTAGAAAGTCTTTAAAAGGGAAAGGAGCTAGGCAGCTTGGTACACACTTGTAATCCCTGTGGCTTTGGAGTCTGAGGCAGAAGGATCACAAGTTCAAAGTCAGCCTCAGCAACTTAGCGAGACCCTCTCTCAAAATAAAAAATAAAAAGGGTTGGGGATGTGGCTCAGTGTTTAAGTACCCCTGGGTTCAATCCCTGGCACCCCTCCACCAAAGACAAAACAAAACAAAATAGGAAGGCAAAAGAAACCAGGGACAGGGCTAGGGAAATGAGGGGACAGTGGGGAGGTTGGTCGGGAGGAAGCAGGGGACAAATTTGGGATTGTTTTCCTCCTGTTCCTGGGCTGTGAATTCATAATGCAACAAGGAGTTAGTTCAGTGAAATGAAACAGCTCATTTTTATTGTTAACTTGTGTTCTATGCATAAATTGTGCCTTTTTATTTTCTGCCTTTCCCCCAAAGGTGTGCCTCGTCATCACCGGGGTGAAATCTGGAAGTTTCTAGCAGAGCAATTCCACCTTAAACATCCGTTTCCCAGTAAACAGCAGCCGAAGGATGCGCCCTACAAAGAGCTCCTAAAGCAGCTAACCTCCCAGCAACACGCCATTCTTATTGACCTTGGTGAGTCTGAACTATCGACTGTAAAGGAAATAGACGGCTCCCTGACTCGAAAAATCTGAAGAGACTGTCCAAGTTATTTAGTGATCTGCCTTTAGGTTTAGCAATCAAAATTTACAACTGAGACTTTTAATTTAAAAAGCCCTAGAGTAATCGCTAATGTCCTCTTCAAGTATATAAAAATCTCTGTTTTCACTGGCAGCTGGCTCCCCCTGCTTGAGGGGGTAATTCATTAAAGCCATTCATTAGGTCATAACTATAGTTCAGTCAGTAATTCAGGTATCGATAGGACATTTTTATAGTCAGCTGAAGGAATATCCTGGGAAACATACAGGCTTGGTTTAATTACAGGAGCCGCTCCCTTGTCTTTACTGCTCACAAACAGAAGGCATTAGGAAAATTGTAGGAAGCCGAGTGTGTGTGTGCGTGCACGCATGTGTGCATTTGGGGTGATTTTACTTTGAAAATGGGGCGCCACCTAATCTCCTGCCCAGTTTTAAAAAAACACGAAGATAGAAAGAATGTATCAGATATAAGTGTAGTTGCCATAGTGAAGACATCACTAAATTGGAACTTAATGGTGGGGCACAGAAGACCCTCTGACTGACAGGAGCCCTACAGGATTTGCAGTGGCCGTGTGTCTCCTTGCCTGCTCCCTCTCATAAGGCCCAGTCTTCACTGGTGGGGAGCAGGTTCAGGATCTGAGCTTGGTGTGCCGCCAGTTGAGCATGTGGCCCTGCTTCCAGAATACCTGTCCTGATTGCCCCCACTGCACCCTACCCCTGCAGGGGCCCTTCAGTGTAAGAGTGCGCAGCCCAGAAGCCTTGATGGAGGGCGAGGCAGAGGAAGTGCACGAGTTCCGGCAGTAGCAATTTTTCTAACCTTAAATGTCATCTTTCAGAAACTGTCCCTGGCTGTGGCCTCTTCTCCACGTGCACCTGGACTAGGTGCCTCTGCCAGGCACTTCCACCCTACCCCATGCTCTTTCCCCTTGATGCTTGTCACATTTGTTGTTCATACTGTGTTGTTATTTGAGGCCCATACTTTACGGTACCTTGGGCTGAATGCTGTGTAAGGTTGATCTACTTCAGTTAGTCCTCACAACACTGTCACAAAGATACTGTCAAGAAAATTAAAAGAGAGCTTAAGCAACTTGTTCAAAATGACACAGCCTGTTTGCTGTGAAGCAGTATGGGGTCAGAACCCATGCTCTTGACTCCTGCACCCCACAGCTCTACGCTACAGGGTGCAGCTCTCACTAATCTGGACTCATTCACCAGTACCCTCTCTCTTAGGATAGTGCCTGTCACGTAGTAGATGTCAGTAACTCTCATTGGGTGCTGACTGAGAGGTACTGCACTAGCGCTGTAGTTTCATACAGCTCTCACACCAGCCCTGAGACACTAGCCCTGAATCCTGGAATGAGGAACCTGAAGCATAGAGACATTACAGTCACCTCGGCAGATGGGCCAGGACCTAAATCCACTGCCAGCTCTGCACTGCAGTAAGGCCCCACTACCCTTAAGGCCTCCGAGCCCAGAAGCCCACGGATTGTGATGGCAGTGGCTGGCCGGGTGAAGGGTGATGCTGCGAGGCCGTGACAGGCCTGGGTGGCTGGAGCCTGTTTGGCCCACTGACCCCAGGGATAGCAGTTTTGTGAATTGGCAGTAGCTGTGCTGCTAATGTGATGAGTAACAGAGAAAATGACATCATGTTCCTATCATGTGAAATGAAGTGAAAAATAAATGCAGGGTGGGAGGTTGAAAGGGAGTGAGGACAGAGAGTTCCTCCCATCCCTCTGTACTCCTTCGTGCATGGGGGGAGGGAGCATTCTCTTCTTTGTTCCCCTTCCACAGGCAGAAACAGCTCTTTGCCTGTGCTCGGGTGTCAGCACTTTTCTGTGAGAGAGGAGACAGTGCAGATCAGCCCCAGAGCCACTGCCTGGCCAGGCCTCCCCAAGAGCTATTCCTCCCCACTGCCCGCCAGGTGGCCTCCCTGCTGAGGCTGGCAGAGCCTAGCTACTCTGTTTTCTCTGTCCCTTCCCATCCCCAGCCTCTCCCTTCTGTGCTCCAAAAGCTAGCTGCATTGTCCCCTACCCCCCAGTGCTGAACCCTTTCCTCACCCAAACCTGACCTGGCCTCCATTTTCAGTACCCTCCGGATACTCTCCCAAGGCCCTGAAAGAACCATAATATGTTTTCCAACTCACTTTGGAGGTTATCCCGGGACCCTCCCTGTCAGCTCCTCTCCTCGACTTGACCCTGAGAAACCTGGTGCTGACCCAGAACCAGCAGTGGAGTTCTCTCACCTGTCACCAAGGCCATGCTATACCCACTCAGTTGTTGAGTGTGCACTTTCTGTGTCACCTACACCCTGTTCACCTGTGGCCATATAGGTGTGTGGTACAGAGTGAAGTCCAATCAGTCCTGTTTTTCTTAAATGGCATCCATATGCTGGCCAGAACAGGGAACTTGCTGGTCGGATGTATTTTGGTCTTTCATGAGTCCCACCCCCCCATGCTTCTTGCTTTACTTTCTGAAATAGGCTTTTAGTTTTAAGAGCATTTTTGCAAGATTTGTACCACCAAGGAGTAAGAATAATAGACCTTATAGTTGGGTGTGTTTCGTGGCTTGTAAAGTGTTTTCTCACACTTGGTCAGGTTTCATCTTTATGCAGCCTTGCATGACGATGGGGATGTTGTTAGTTCCACATTAGAGGAGATGAATGAGGCCCTGAGGGGTTGAGTGCTTTGCCCAAGGCACAGGCTGCTCAGTGGCCTCCATGTCCTGTCCCTCTGAGATAACCTCTTGTTTCTGTCTCTCGTGGCTCTGCTCCCTTCATCCCTGCATGTGGACCCAGGGGGAAATGGCTGCTCTGGTGGGCTTAGCAGGTGACATTTGGCAGGTGACTCAGGAACCTGCCCCACTCTTTTTGTCTGGTTCTAGCTTTGCCCATTGTCCAGGATTCAGATGACCCTGACCTTTCTCCTCTCTAGTCTTTGACTCTGTTCTGGGTGGATGACATGGACCACCAAGCATTCTGCCTTCTGGCTGGGGCTTCTGCTCTCATCCTGCCTATGTTAGGGGCTGCAGGTGACACTGAGCAACTACCTGGAGCCTCCTTTCAGGCTCACTTTGTCTGCTCCCTACCTGGAACACCTTCAGCAGGTAAATGCTTCCACCTGGTGAAGCTGTCTGACCTCTCCTGTGATAGGAGGGATTTTTCTGGAAGAATACTTGTCAGTCCAGAGGCGCAGAATCCCTGCTAAAGCAGAGAGCAGGAAGAGGAACTCATCTCCCATATCACCTTGTTACAGTCTCATTAACGTGTGTGTTGTAGATCATCACTACAGTGGTGGCAATCTGTAGGGCCTTGTGGGGGTCTGCTGAATTTCTTTGTGCCCAGAAGTGAGATTTTGAATGGGCTTCTAGATATCCTATGCCAGTGAGACCTGATGAATTCAGGCTGCCCGTGCTGCAGGAGAGGCACAGCACACATGTCAAGGATACCCTTAGGTCAAGACTCCAGCCTGGCACCTGTCGTGCCTGAACTTCCACTTGATGTATTTTAACCAGGGGTTTAAAACCTGCCTGATGTCTGGATGAAAAGGAACTAGTTCAAGTGTCCAAAAAGGATTTTCTCTTTGCCTTTTTAGAATCCATAGAAGTCAAGGAATAGTGTGCCTTCAACAAAGAGGCTGTTGGTTGAGGGTGTTTACAGTGACCTCACATAAGGAGCAGTGAGTGTCTCCCTTCCCCTTCTTGCCTGGCTGTTAGTGGCAGTGCTGGGCCACACCCTTGCTGTTCATTGCTGACTCATGTGGTGGGAGCACTGCCTTCTCTTTCATCTTTGGGTTGGAGTCTGGTTTGAGAAACTGCTCCATGAAGGTCAGCTAAACAGTCACAGTCCCAGGGTCTAATAAATTCCTGCACCAGCAGCTGCCTGCAGTATTCCAGTGTTTGCTGTTGTTTCTGATATCACATCATGAAATGTCACATCATGAAATCATATTTGGTCATTCAGATGTGCCCTGTAAGCTCAGAGTGATATCACTAAAGGCGGGTGATAAAAGGTAAGTGAAATGGGGTGCGATTTCATTTCCTATTCTGCAATCTTCCTACTCCCCTCGAGTCAGGTGTGGTGTGCCAGCATGTGCTAACAACCAGTTCTTCCCACCATCCCACCAAAAGAAGTACTACTGTTAATATTTGCAGATTTCCATGGTGTCCAGATGCTACCACAGTCACTTAAGCTACCAGTATGAAGTCAGGGATGGGCACAGATGTACACAGGGCCCTGAGGAGCCAGCACCAGCAGTCACTGTGCTGTCAGATGTGTCCTAGAAATAATCCGCTAGGGAAGAACTCTCCTTGCTTCATCTCCCAACCATGTCATTGATGGGGAGTCCAGATAGTTCTTGAACACCTGGTGTGTTCTTGCCTTTAGGATGCACACATTCCAGAGGGAAGGCAGTCATTAGGCAACTGATGATGAAATCATTTGAAAGTCTAAGAAATGATACAAAGGGCATTTTTTTCCCCTTCAGTTCCTCTTTTCAACTTCTGCTCAGAGCCAAATGCAACAATTTAAGGGATGTTAGGACCACAGATCGTCATCCAGGAAGGAATTCTGCAGATCATTTGCTTTGCGGGTTACTTTTTCTTCTGCAAATAAGGAACCAGCCCAGGAGTTGGAGGTCCAACTGGGTTTGCTGGTTTCCAGTACCATTGCAGAGATTCAGGGATCTCTAGGCCCCTGAGGAAAGAAAGAAAGTCATTAGTAATCAACTGTTCAGAGCCTCAACCAGACTGAATAACTTTGCAGGTGACCCCATGTTTCCATTGAGAGACCTAAGGCCTGTGATAGCAGCTGCAGTGTAGTTGACAAAGTGAGCACGGACCTCACCCAAGGTGAGGTCAGGTGGGCTCTGTACAATGAGGCAGGACACTCAGACTGGACAGTGCTTCTCACTGCATTGGGCAGGGGCCACCTGCAGGATTCCTTGAGGAGCTTAGACATGTTTCTGAGGGGCCAGCCTGCAAGGTGCTTGTTCACCAAACCCCAGATGATCTGATGCAATTCCCTGGGAACTGCTGGGGAAAGGTCTTCACCCTCCCCCTGGAGCCTGGAAGGGAACTGAGACTGATTCTGAAAAAGCATCCCTTAGATGAGTGCAATTCCTTGGGAACACTTAGATGGCAGAACATTCCATGAAAGTTAAGTTCCAGGTTGCTTTGACATTTAAGTGGTGGATCTCCTTGTCAGTCTTCCTAACATGTTTCACCAGTTAGACAAGATGCAAAATTGCTGCATTTGCTTTAATATAATTAAGGAATTTTCTTTGTGCTCATGTGTGACGCTCCACTGAATCTCATAATCTCATTCTCACTTTGCATAAGAAGGTAGACAACTTCAGCCAGAAATTGTAAAGACCTGCAGTTCTCTACTTTGTAGTAAAACTGTAGAAGACAGTTTAAAGAAGCAGGCCTCTTATTTCAATTCACTCATAGGAAGGTCTCCACAGTTCTTAATCTAGTTTGCAGAAATGAGCTATTTCCCTAAACTGGAGTCTTCCAGAGCCGGTGTGCTTCTGGGGTAGGGGGTGGGAGCAAGACTTCTAAAGCCTGTCTTGAGTCAGTGACAGTCTAGGATCTTTTCACAACAATCAGTATTTTGCTCATAGTGACTCTGCTTTGAGTGAGCAGTGAAGTGCAAGGGGCTGACATGTCCTCAGGTGTGCCTGTGCAGGCCCCAGGCCCCTGCAGATGAGCATCACATGTATGGTCTTTGACAACTGTGTTTTTTCTCCCTAGTGCTGGCTAAATGCCTTCTAGTTTGGGGCTTGCTTTCTGCAGCACCAATTCTGGATTATATGAATATGGATTTTCTGAGGAACTTTTTTTTTTTTTTTTTGTATTTTATTTAGAGACAGGGTCTCACTGAGTTGCTAAGGGCCTCACTAAGTTGCTGAGGCTGGCTTTGAACTCGCGATTCTCCTGCCTCAGCCTCCCAAGTCGCTTGGATTTCAGGCGTGCGCCACCACACCTGGCGTAAGGAACATTTTTAATCCAAATGCCTGATAGTCTGCCTCCCCTTTCATACCTGGTCTGTTAGGAATGTGCAAAGTTGTGGTGTTCCAAAAATTCTGATGGCTAGATCCCTTTCACTTAAAATTATTGAATAGCCCAAAGAACTTTTGTTTACATGGACAATTTCTATTGGTATTTACCACATTAGAAATTAAAGCTAATAGAGGAACTTTGGATTGTGTAGAGGGAAATAAGGGTGGGGAGGGGGCAGGGTTAGAGTTCATTACCCTATTTACATGTGTGATTACACGAATGGTGTGAATCTACATCATATATAACCATAGAAATGAAAAACCATACCCCATTTATGTACAACGAATCAAAATGCAGTCTATAAAAATTTTAAAAATTAAATAAAAAAATTAAAACTGGTGAAGTTTAAAAATACTTGTATGTTTATTTTAAAATAACTCTAATAAACTCATAAACGTATAATGGAAATGACTTATTTTCAGAAAAGGTGAGGACACTGATGTTTTACGTTAAGTGTCTAATGAGTCTGATTTAATAGAATCAGCTGGATTATCATATTTGCTTCATTCTCTCTGTTGTGGTTATGTTATTTCAAGTGCACAAAGAAAATACTGACTGCACAGATCTGTAATTGGAAAAGGGAAGGGTGACCCCTGAAAGGAGATCCCCCACATCCCCAGGACCCTTGGACTGACCACAGTTGTGAACTGTTGGCGTCTAAGAAGCTAAGATAGGAATAGAATACACTGTAGAGCAAGGACTGTGCCGGAGTCAGATGGACAGTCATTCTCCTGTCAGTCAAGAGCTGAAGGCCAAGGCTCAGGGCTCTTCCCCTACCTGGTATGGACCTGGGCACCCATCTTATTGTACTAAGTACAGCACTTCCTGACAGGAAATTGCATTTAGAATCTGATGGTACACACTGGGAAATTTGTTAGCTTGGATAAGTTTCTGGCATAAATAAAATCAATCACACTTTCTAAAACTCTGCAGCATGCATGACTTGACTGGTTTGAGTAGTTACTAAAGATGGGAAAGCTGGGGTTCACAGGTGTTCAGTGAATCTAGAAGGTGATAATATTTATTATTATTACCTGGAATTCATAGTAGCTTTCTATTCTACACAATTCTGAATTTTGTGAAAATCAGTTATTAGGCTAAAACTTTCCTTTGCCTCTGGAAGTGTGTTAGTAAAAATAAAATTTCCAGGCTCATGTGGAACATTATAGTTAATAAAGTAATGCAAGATGCAAGATCATTCCTCTACCTTAAATGTAAATTATTTTGTATTGGTGCTGAGAACTGTGGTATGTATACCTCTTTTTTTTTTTTTTTTTTTTTTTCTATTTTGGAAGTGGGGTTTTGAGAATGAGTATGATATGTATCTGCCAGACACGTGTCTTGCTGTTCTGCTCATGTTAAAAAAAGAGGAGGCCATCCCAGTGACTCGGGAGGCTGAGGCAGGAGGATCGCAAGTTCAAAGCCAGCCTCAGCAACTTAGCGAGGACCTAAGCAACTCTGTGAGACCCTGTCTCTAAATAAAATACAAAATAGGGCTGGGGATGTGGCTCAGTGGCCAGGTGCACCTGAGTTCAATCCCTGGTTCCAAAAAAAAAAAAAAAGGAGGAGGCCAAGGTTCAGTGAACTAAATAGTCTACTGGAGCTCTATGTGCCAGAGGTGGGAGGTGAGTGGGTGGGGCTCCAGACTAGTAGAGTGGAACACTTGTTCTTGGAGTACTGGGGAGATTTTGAGTATTTTCTAGCAGCAGAGTAACATGGATAAGGAGTATTGGGGAAAGAATTGTTCGGGAGAGGTAGAGCAAGAAAGAAGTGACTACAGAACAGGAAACCAGGAAAGGAGACTGTTGTCATACTCTTCAGTCACATTTGGATGAATTAACTGCTTTCTCAGGAAGCTGAGGAAGAACATATGAGTGTAGCCCCATCCTCTGCTGAAACTGAATAACTATAATTAATGTGTGACCAGGTGCACCTTTGTTGATGTGACCCAACCCATCATTCTCACCTGGGTTTAAGCACTCCTGCAAATCTCTTAACCAGGCGCTCTTATGCTCCCTGGAAACCCGCCTCCCATGCATCACATTCCAAAAGGAGGGGGCAAAAACCACAAAAAGTCTACTACCCCCCCTCCCAAATCTTTAAATTTCATTTGAATGTCAGCTTTTTTTGTGAAAATAATCAAGATTTTTGAGAGCTCTCAATTATTTTTTAAACTCTTTTCTGGAAGTCAACTCTTGTGTGAAAGAAAACACCCTCTGCCTACCAGCCTGATGGAGAACATGCCTGTGGTTTGGAGTGCAGAAATGTGTGTGATGAGAAGCATTTGCCAACAAGTGTCCATGTGGTCTTAGAAAGGCTGACCAGGAGGGTCTGTAGCTGAAGCAGAGTAGGGTGGGGGTCAGGAAACCAGGGCTGTCACGTTCCTCTTGAGAATGAAAGTTCAATGGTTTTCTTTTTGTTTTGTATTGTAATCTAGATATTTGCAGGATCAAAGATCATTCTGATTTCCTTCACCTGAATCACCACCAAAAAAAAAAGCTTGATTTAGTGCTGATTTTTGAATTGCAAACATTATTCCAGAAACAACCAGCTGACCTTGTTTAGAGAGCAGAGGTGGTGTTAAAGGCTGATTTATGTCATAATCCAGCACCTAAAGATTGTTCCAGGGGAAGGTTTTGCTAGTGTTGGAGATGTGTCTCTAGCTTCTCTACAGTGGTGCCCAGGATGGAGCGGGCCAGGATTGTGGCTCAGTGGCAAAGCACTTGCCTAGCACCTGCAAGGCACTGGGTTCGAGTGTCAACACCACATATAAATAAAATGTTCATTGCCAACTAAAAAAAAAATTAAAAAAAAAAAAAGATTGTTGCTTTAACCTGAAGCCCATTGCATTTCTGGCTCAGTAGTAGTCTTTCATATTTTATTACAAATTTTCGGTATCTTTTCCCAGGGCGAACCTTTCCAACACATCCATACTTCTCTGCTCAGCTTGGAGCCGGACAGCTGTCTCTTTACAACATTTTGAAGGCCTACTCACTTCTAGATCAGGAAGTAGGATACTGCCAAGGTCTCAGCTTTGTGGCAGGCATTTTGCTGCTACATATGAGTGAGGAAGAGGCGTTTAAAATGCTCAAGTTTTTGATGTTTGACATGGGACTGCGGAAGCAATATCGGCCGGACATGATAATTTTACAGGTATAGAGCATTCCTTATGTCTTTAATAATAAAAACAAATGCTAAAGATGTATGTTGTCACTCCTCATGTATATCTAAGGAGCCTTTCTAACACCCATGAACCTTCTAACAGCCAACATTGCTGATAGCTTTTTCTTTGCAAGGCATTGTTTCTTGTGCTTTATACACCTGCACAATGACCCACAGGAGGATGCTGTTAATTGGCTAATTTTGTTTATAGGAAAACTGAGACTCAAAGCAGTCACATCTTTGGGCCAGGTCGCACAGCTAGCAAGTAGCAGAGCTGGCCTTTAAACCCAGCCTATCTGTTTCTGGGACCTTCTGTCTTCTACCCTTTGTTAGCTTCAGGCAGTCGAACTGCAGCCTCCTCTGCCCAGGACCTGTTCCCCAACCCTGTCATCCAAGGTTCAGCTCAGATGCCACATCCTGGGAGAAGCTCTTCCTGGTCACTGTATGCTGTGACCTCCCTTTTGCACCCCAAGCTCACTGTCACTTAAGCCTCCTCATTTCTTTGGCATAGCATCTTCACTGTCAGAAATCACCTTTTTTTGTTCATTTGCTCATTGACCTGTTTTCTGACTTGATTTGGCATGTAAGCTTTATGGGAGGGGAAGGTTTTGCTAGTGTTGGAGTTGTGTCTCTAGCTTCTCTACAGTGGTGCCCAGGATGGAGCGGGCACAGGCAGTATCTACTAAATGAACATGTCTGTCAAAGGAGGCCGAACAGAGCAGCATGGCCATGTGCCAGCATTTCAGAGTTGGGGATAGGGCTGGATCCTTCTTTGGGAATACATCTAAATGTTGAAACGTGTTGATATGTTCATTTCCCAGAAGGGTGCTATAATTTCAGAGCCTTACAAAGTATCATTAGAGCCAAGGACTTTGAGAATACCAAATTACATGATTGAAAATCATTTTGTGTGAACCATATGAACGTGATTCTCACAGAGGAAACATATAGCACTTTCCACACATTGCCAGGCTCTTCCTATGTTCCCTTTGTTATCTTTACTGTAGAGGCAGCTGTCATCAGAGAGTGGAATTTTTGAATTTTCTATAATTCAGCATAACATACAAGTCTTTGGCGAGCCAGTAGCCTCAGTTGATTAGACTTTAGATACAGAAGAGCTATGGCTGATGTTTAAGAGTTGTTTGTATTTTAGGACTGAAAATGGTTTTATCTTTCCCATTTGGGGCAGTGCATACCCAGCTTGGAGCATCTCAGTTGGATTCCAGCCCTCTTTAGGTTATTGTTTCTTTAGGCCCAGGCCATGGGACTGCTGGGCTGGCTCAGAAACCCCTGAGAACTGTGGGGCTGCTGGGAACTGGAGTGAGCTTCCTGCCACAACTGTATCATTCTCTAAGGAAGGAACCCTTGACTTTAGAGTTCAACTTTAATTGGAAAAAGTTATTCACCTTGAGAGAAATACTTGACTTCCTGTGTGATCTTGCCCAGGCTCTGTGTGTTCCCTATGTTATAAATCTAAAGAAATCACACTTGTCCTGTCTTTGAGTAGTTTCAGGAGTCCACGGGGAATTGACTGACTGAACATGGATGGTGAACTTCTCTGGAATTGTCACGTGCCCTTGGTTTATTCTTAGCAGAGACTGTCATGGCCTTTTATTTCTAATTCACCTGCATCTGTGTATTTGTACAAGAAAATGCTAGGCACAAGGCAGATGTTTAGATTCCCTTAGCCAAGGGCACAGGGGACAGTAAAAAGGAAGTGTCCAGAGATCCAACACTAGTGTCCTGGGCCTCCCCCCAGCCAGTGCCTCTTGCACTTCAGTCCCCCAGGAAGCACTGTTGGAGGGGTTAGTAGCTGAGGTCAGTGGCTGCCTCAGCTATCTGGAAGGTTGAAGGGCCATGATTCTCTTAGGCATGAGGATGGGGAAGTTAGTGTGCACGGCCATCTTGGATTCTTAGACCTGTGGGAATCTGTCCCTGCAGATCCAGATGTACCAGCTCTCGCGGCTTCTCCACGACTACCACAGAGACCTCTATGATCACCTAGAGGAGCATGAGATCGGCCCCAGCCTCTACGCTGCACCCTGGTTCCTCACCGTGTTTGCCTCACAGTTCCCACTGGGCTTCGTAGCCAGAGTCTTCGGTGAGCATTCTCCTGTGGGGCGAGAAGCATTTCTTGTCACTCAGTCCTGGTTCTGCCTAAGTTTGTGGCTGTGTCACTCACTAGGAGCAGGGTATGACTGATAGTCTGGGTTTAGTTAGGGTTGATTTTGGGACTCCTGGGGCTTGCCTAGCCACCTCCACCTTGAGAGTTTACTCAGATTCCCTCATATAGGCTCTCCCTCAGGGAGGTGTGGGGCAGACTTGGTTGAGGAGTCCTGCCTTCCTACTTCTCTGCCCCTGGTGTCTGGCCTGGTGTTCTTTCTAGGTTCCTTTTATGTCTTCTTCCCTTCTTTTCTCTCACTACCCATGGCTCTCATTTTCTCCAGTCACTCTGGAAGACCCCTATCAGGACCCGAGGCCCCTCTGTGTGGGTAATTCTCTCCTTTTCTGTTCTGACACCTGTCACACCCCTGGCCATGCCCTGCTGTGACCTTAGATTGTCCACAGGCCAAACCTACCCTTTTCTTGAGTTACTCTTTGAGAAACATGGAAGTTCACAGGTGAAGTCTCACAACCTCCTTGAGATGGCAGGGACAGGGCCATCTTCTTGCATATTAGGAACCTGGTGAAATACCATGAGCACAATCAATTCCTATAAGCTTATCTTCCGCACTCTAAGATGAAACTAATGTTTTTGACAATTCGGGTTCTTCTCACTTATTTTTTTATTGTGAAGGAGGAGGTTGCTGAAAAATGGATAATTATTACATATCAAGTATATTTAAATGTCCTTTATGGAAAATCATTTGATAGTTTAAAAACATGTAATCTTATACTTTCAAAGATTATTTATAGAATCAGAGAACATCTTAAAGGGAATATACAAAAATACCAAGAGTACTATTTTAGGCATACTTCGGTGGACATCTTGTATATCCAAATTATAGAAATCCTAACATTTGCTTTTTAATCTGAGTGAGCAATGACTCTTCTTTTCTCCTCACCTTCTATAAAGTGCTGGGACCGGATTTCTGACATTATGCACTTCGATCCATAAGGACCTTTGAAGAATTCCCCACTTGGTTTTACTAGAGGAATCTGTTCTTAAAATATTCTCTACTCTTTTGCATAACTGTCTTCCCAAATCAACTTTTATTTTCTAGTCCTGAAAAGAAAAATAAATCACTAAAATAAGAGAACTAAAAGCTACCTCCTGGTTAAGCAAATCATTAGTGAGATTTCATGAAGGTTTAGACCATAGTCAAAACAAATAAATAAAACCCTCAATACTTCACTAACAAAAAAGTTGCAAAAACAATAAGATCTCTAGCTATGTAAAAAGCCAGGTGTGGTGGCATACCCTATAATCCCAGCTCCTTGGGAGGCTGAGGGAGAAGATTCCAAGTTTGAGGCCAACGTGGGTAATTTAGTGAGACCCTATATCATTAATAACATAAAAACACTGGGGATATAACTTGGTGGTAGAGTGCTTGCCTTGCATGCACAAAGCCCTGGATTCCATCCCAGTATTTGGGGGAAAAAGTACAGATATTAGATCTCTAGCTGTGGCCTTCAGTTTTTCTTTTCTTTTTTTTTTTTTGTTGCCAATAATTTGTGATTTTTACTTTGCATAAATGAAAAAGAATCACCAATCCACCTTGCTTATAGTTTCTCATAATTCTCTTTTTTGTACAAGGTCTCAAAGAGGACTGAGGATTGAGGGAAGAAGGAGGGAATGCCATTTTTTAGTTTGAAAGTAGCCCAGGCACTGAATTCCATGGTTTATGAAGAAAGTTCTCCCCAGGGGGCTGGGCTGACCACCAGCTGGAGCTGGAAGGGCTGCATGGTGGTCACTGAGTCACCTGCCTGTGGGCCACTGCTGGAGCTGCTGCCTGCAGGGAATTCTGGGCTCTGGGGAGAAGTCTTTCCTTAGGCTGCGTAAGTGGGGAAAGGACTTGAAAAAAGAAGCAAAGAGCCCTTCTGTCATGGAATAATTTAGAGCTCTGTGAGACTCCTTCTAGAAATGAGTTCAAAAATAAAAGCTGAGGATGATGTTTCTCTGTATGGAGGCAGTGGTGGGTTTTGGAGCGTCTTATGCAGTATAAAGTGCCAGTGTTGCCTTATCCCTGGGTCCAACAGTCCCCTGCTGGATTAAGTGGGTTCCTGTCTGGCTGATTGAGGACTCGGGGGATTACAGGGAGCCGTGGGATAGATTTCAAGGCAGCCCTGTGCTGTGACATTACTCTGCAGGCACTACTGGATGTTTTTGCATAGTCCTTGTAGCCTTCAGGTCTTGAAAAATTTAGTTGGTTCCACTGAAAAGATGGTTTTTTAAAACCATTTCTAAATATAGTGTTGGTGACTTTAACCCTGTCTGTTGAGCTCCAGGTGGTGGGTGGCTTAGATTAAAATTCTGAAACCTGCTATCCAGACTCTGTCATCTTTTTTGGCCTAGGGCCCATTTCATTATAAACCTCTAAGCCTGGATAAGCCCTAAAAACAAATGGACCTTTGTTGACTGTTCACTATTTTATACGTAAGTAAAGGATTCTCCACTTACATCAACATAGCTCACATATGAATTATGGGTCACTTCAAATTAAGGAAATTAAGGATTTGCTATCTGAAGGGCAGCTGCCCACGATGTGTGGGCCTCAGCCATGTGTGGTAGTCACACTGGCTAGCTGTCATCCTTCCAGGTGCCACACAGCTCTCCTCTGAGTGTTTCTGGTTGGGGTTAATAGGACCCTGGGGGAAATGCTTATTCTGTTCACCTTCTAACCATATCTGCCTATAGGGGAAAAATCTGAAAAATAGGAGCTGCTTGCTTCTGCTGGTAGAGGAGACTGCAGTGTTGGGCTACTGGTATTTTCCTTTAGGATGTCCTGCCAAGGAGATGATGAGGTGGTGGGGCATGAAACTGAGGGTTTTCACATAAGCCACCTGTAGTGCAGTGCAGGCTTCAGTGAAGTTTTAGGACAAAAATAGACTGAGAAAACAAGTTTGTCTGTATGACCAGGAAACCGTCTGGCCATTTGGGCAATGTCATGCAGTGACAATGAAATGAGTTTTAAAAAATCTGTATAGTAAGTTGGGTGTGGTGGTGCATGCCAGTAATGCCATGTAGTCATGATGCCGAGGCAGGAAGTTCAGGGCAAACCTGGGCAACTTGTTGAGACCCTGTCTCTAAATAAATAAATAAATAAATAAAAAGAGCTAGGGATGTAACTCAGTGATAGGGCTCGAATGAGTTGTTGTCTGCCTTCCTGGCTTTCTGTCTGCTCCTGATAGAAATGTGGGGTGCCACAACCAGAGGGCTACAGCCTTTTGGGAGAAAGTCAGGGAGAGAGAGGAATTAGCCTGGACAGACAGGTGGTTAGAAAAGATACCACATGAGTTCACAGAGGAACATTTCTCTTTGAGATCACAGGATTGTAAGTAGAGGTCCTGTACATGGGAACATGGGAACAGAACTGGTGCAACATCTTCAGAGGGAAGCAATTACTGGCATTCTCAGCGAATAGTGTGCAAAGTTGTGGAGTCAGCCAGATTTAACATTCCCTCAACTTCCTGCCTGTTTCTAGGAGGATTGAAAAGGCAGCGAAGAAAGGGAAGAGACAGGAGGAAAGTCCTATGGAGAGGAAGTGGACTGCCAGTTGGGCCTGGGCTGCTGCAGCATAGCTTAATGCCTCTGGCAATTCTCTTTGCATATGGTAATTTCTAATCAGGACTTTAGTGCACTTTTCCCAGGACAATTACTGGTTTAAAAAAAATTTCAGCTTGCAAATGGTACGGATTGGAAGCCAGAAAAAATACTTAGGGTGAGGCAGTGGGAGGTTTTGGTAAACTTTTTTACAACGAGTGAAAAATTACCTTTAATTTCTTAAATTTCCAGAGTGAGGGGGAAAGTACTGATGATGTAAATACAGATGCTTTCCCAAATGTGGTCAGATATATTTTTTTAAATTTTTTTAGTTGTAGATGGACACAGTACTTTTATTTATTTTTATGTGGTGCTGAGGATCTACCACTAAGCCACAGTTGCAGCCCCTGTCAGATTTAGGAGCCTGATCGTCCCATGCCAGTGGATGCAGTCTTTCCTTCAACCTTCCAGCTTGTTCCTTCATGGGTACCCAAATGAAGTCCTTGTTTAAGACCTGCCCAGTGTTATCAGAAGCTTCTGGGCTGAGGTGGGCACTGAGAGCCGGAGGCGTGGGAGATGTGAGTGGAGCATTTACCTTGATGAGCAGTGAGTGTTTGGAGAGCCTGCTGATGGGAACCAGTGGGTTCCATAATAGGCACCTTGTCTCTCTTAAGCTAAGGAGCCCTGGTGGGGCTGAGACCCATCACCTTGATGTCATTAGCATCACCTCCTTACCAAGGCACTGACCCATTGAGAGCAAAGGCACAGTGGGCAGTCCTGAAGGCTTCCTGTGCCTTGACCAGAGTGGGTGTGGAAGACCTTGGTGGGCTGGCTGTGCACCCCACTGTCTGCCCCACACAGTCAGGGTTCTCCCCCTGCCAAAGTGCCCTCAGGCCCCTGCACAGGAGGACCTTTTCTCACACCTCCCACACTTACACCCCCTTGTCCTGCTCAGGATATTACTGCCTGACTTCTTAGATAGCAGGCTTCCATTGGCTCTTCAGTACTCATCTTCCTTAGTCTTTCGCTGCCTTCTTTATTCTCATAGCACCCTGACTACCAAGCCAGTATGCATTGGTGTCTGCAGTTGTTCTTTGTGCTTTGTTCCTGGCTAAATCCTCAGTGCCTGATTATATATTAGATGCTCAACTAATGCTTAAGTTAAATTAGAAGAAACTCCTCAGGAAGATGGCTCTTAAAGGTCTTGAATAATAAAGAAAAGAACATTTCCTTTTAATTCCATTAAATGCAAACAGAACCAAAAAAATACACATGACCAGGGTTATATTTTGTTGTTTTAACATGGCAATAAAATCAAACAAATACTTCTCCAAATTTTCTTTCATTTAATTCACACAGTCTAGAAAAGTCCTAGCTTAGAATTGTAAGAAACACTCTACTACATTGTTGTGAAAACCAAGATCCTAAGGATTTGAAAGTCAGAAGACCTGTTGCTGACCCTGAAACCACTGATTTGGATTGCATATTTGATCATGCTAATGAAAGCTCCCAGTAATTATCGCAGTTGGTTTAGATGTGGTGGTAATGCATCTAATTTTTAGGTACCTGTTCCTCAGAGACTTAAGATCCCAAGCCATAGGAAATCATTGATCTGGTAATGAAATCCTTTCCCAAAGATCCTTGCAGAAAAAGGTCAATTTTTATTCTGAAAGATAAATTATTGTTCAGCTATAAAATGTTCATAAATTAAAAGGAAGTCTTACTAGCTTAACCACTAAATTTCAAATTTACTTCATCGTTTTGTTTTTAGTAGTATAATTTCTGTTTAAAAATGCATCTTATAGTACTATGATAGATTTTTTTTTTCCTGTAGTGGTGAATTTATATGGGTAGACCTTTTATTTTATAAACAGACATTTGCCAGAATATTTTTCCATGGCATTGCCTCATTATGGATTGTACTTCCCTGGAGGAGTTTAGTTTTCAAGGATGTCATCAGTTCTCTAATTGTCTTCACAGCCTCAACAGCCAGCCCTAAGAAGGAAGTGAGGAATCTGGTGTTCCTTCCCATCCTGGGGACACCCAGCACTGTCAGCAGCTGGAGTGTCAGTGACAGTGGTGTGGTACCGGTGCTGATGAGCCAAGGCAGGCTGATTTCAAGACTGCCCATCACCTAGCGTAGGACCCATCCCAGCCAGCACCAGCTCAGGTTGTGGTTAGTTAGGGCTTTGTGGAGTCTCAGCATCTTAAGGGCTAACCTGACAGGGTTCCAGGCCTCTTGTTTCTCCTTGTGCTTTGTTTGGAGACTGCTCTGACTGAGCTCCCCGTGGGCAGAGTAGCAGTTGACCTTTGCTGTGCTGCTGCTTACTGACTTAGAGGTTATCAGACCAAACCTCCTGGAAAGATGGCATGGTGGATTCTTCCTCTCACCTCTTTTGTTTTCCTCATATTTCTTGAATTGACGTTTACAACTGCTTCATCCTTTCCATTACCCTGTAGCCAAAAAGCAAATGAGGAAGAAAAAGAAATTCACTCTTGCCTCTGATTTTATTTCTGCTCTTGTCTTTAAAATAGCATTTTTTTCTTCTGTTAGTATTCCAGTTACTAAGTAACTTGCCTGAGTTTAGTCACTTAATTACTAGTTGCTATGGCTTTGCTTTCACCCCAGGACATTTGCTTCTCTTTTTCCAGTAACTCCATTTCCCCAAGAAAGAGGGAGACGGCTGGGTTGCTCTTCAATTGGTTGACTTGGCCACTTGCCCGCCTGCCCTTGCACTATGTACTATCAGTGTAGGAGTTGTTATGATTTGCCAATTATTCTAAGAATTATAGCTAGAACTTGAAACAACCTTGACAAAGTTCTTTAAACTCAACGAGAAAAATGGTTTTTTTCCTCCATTATTATGTTGAAATTCAGGATGCTCATTTATATAATGCACTTTTGCAATGGTGTAGACTTTTTAGAGATTTTTTAATTCCATCCCTTACTAGAAAACTATTTCACTTATTCTGTCTTAATTTCCATAAAAATCTTTCAGTTTTATACATAAAAAATGTTTTATTAACTTCTTTCCGGAACATTCCTAGAAAAAATATAAACCATTTTGTCTTTCTCAATCTAACATTTAAAGCATGCTTGAATTTAAATCATTTTCAGAGTGGAAAAAAGATTTATATGAACCTGTGAAAAAAATCTAAGCAGTGTGTTTATCTATTTTTTTATTATTTGCAGTATTGTCTTGACAACCCTATCTGAATAGCAGGCTCTGAAAAAGGAAATAAAGTATGTAGTTTGGGGTTATGTTTCCCACCCTTCTGCTCTATGATGTGAAGAAAAAAAACAGAATGGTTGTTTTGTTAGAAATAGGCATGGCTTAACTCTGCGTTTCTGTTTTCCCAGATATGATCTTTCTTCAGGGGTCAGAGGTCATATTTAAAGTGGCTCTAAGTCTTTTGGGAAGCCATAAGCCCTTGATTCTGCAGCATGAAAACTTAGAAACCATAGTGGACTTTATCAAAAACACACTACCTAACTTGGGCTTGGTACAAATGGAGAAGACCATCAATCAGGTATGATTCAGTCCTGACCTTCCAAATACTTAAGGGATCCTGGGCCTGTAAAGGCTTAAATTTCTTTTGAGCAGGAGCTGTTTCTTGCTGCTTTATATTCTGAAGAGCATCTCGCACAATGCCTGATATGTAGGAGGCACATCACAAATATGTGCTGCGTGATTAAATGTGTAACTGGGTGTGTATGCTCTGAGTGTCATGGTGAAATAATGTAAGGAAGCTTGGGGGCGATGTTCAGGTGTGGCAGCAAATTCAAGTCATCAGTAATTCTTTAGATCCTTTGGCTCTAGTAGTTTGTTCTCCTGAAATGCATACATTGGTATAGTGTAGGCTTTTATAAAATGAATGATTTTTCTGATGAATGGTATTAATTGAAATTACCTGAAATTAACTCTTTGATAGCAGAGTTGTGATAGGGGCATATATTCTGTGACTATTTAGTATGTTTTTTTGTGTGTATTTACACCCACCCCACCCCCACCCCCAGATTTCAGTTCCACATCTGTGGCTGCAATGCCTCTGGTTTCTATATGTGGTAGAGTTGTTGCTGTGTGAAATGGTGGAGATTTAGAGGTAGATTTAGCTGAGAATTACAACTCAGCCAGATGGTAAATGGTTTGATTGGCCTTGAGAGTAGATTTCAGTTCTGTGTAAGGAAGAATCTTCCAGTAACTATTGCCGATAATGAAGGGCTGAGCTGCTTAGCAGAGGGCAGTCCCCATCAAAGTATCCAGAGGCCAGGTGGCCAAGAATGTGCTGGAAGGGGTTTCTTCTTTGGGTCACTGAACAGTCAGGCTTCACCTAAGCCTAGAACTTGTTCCAAACGTAATGAAAATGTAGAACAATCAGGTAAAAGCAAATAGGAATGAAGCTTTTTTAAAAAATCCTTATTCTGGTGATTTCTGCTAGTACATATGATCCAGCGATTCCAGTGGATTGCATCCAGACTCAGGGTTTGTAATCTTCATTTGCTGCTCCATCTTGGGTGTTAAGCACAGAAAAAGATACGTCTAGTCTGAAAAAGGAGGGTTTTCATTCCTATTGTTACTTTGGATCTCTGCTAACTGCATATGCCAATGTGAAAGAGGATTTCTTTTCCACTCC
>JAJEJO010038748.1:0-19622 GCA_020662805.1 Glaucomys volans
AACTACAACAAATGATGTTGACTTCAGAATTCCATGCTGTGAGACCATGGAAAGGCCACTGGTGGCCTTCTGGATTAACATTCAGAAGAATGAGTAGTAAGCTGAATGTTTTCTTGGCTTCATCACCTCTTTTATGGCTCCTTACTGATAATTCCACCCTGACAGACAATTCTACCCCCTGCTCAAATTATTTGTGCTTCAATCTACTTCTCCAGGAACAAGGCCTAAGGGTCATAGGAATAATGCAAATCATTCAGTTAGTAGAATTTGTTAAGAAGATGGACTTTAAACAAATCTTCTATACAAGAGGACCTATCAGAAAGCTTTAAGTTCTTTGCCCAGTAATAGTATCTTAAATGCTCAGGTATTTCCAGAATACGTTCATCTTTAAGATCTCATTTGATTTGATCTTTACAACAATCACATGAGATGAGTAAGGCATGAAATTTTAACTCCACTTCACAGATGAGGAAATAGGGGCTCAAGAACACACAGATGGTGAGTGGTGCCACCAGGTCTTGAGCCTAAGAACCTTCACTCTGTCCAGCAGTCATCTCATTTGGCATTCCCCAATGAACCAACAGCCAAAAGGGCATTGGGGAAGAATTTCATCTGCTGCTAAAGTAGCTTAACTTACAGAATAACTAATTCCAAGAAGTTAAACCATTAGAGAGTAGAATAAAGTGATATTGTCATATTCTGTGAACATTCCAAACACAGAAACTGGATTCTTACTTATGCATGATTAATGCCAGTTCTTAACCCCTCCCTGTAAGTGACCTTTTATAATCCCTCTCACTAGAGGCAGAATCCATCCCCCTGCTCCACTGATGTTAAGTATAGCATTATAACCTGCTTCATTCAAAGAAATGTTAGCAAACGTGATAGAAGCAGTGACTGAAAATGGACTTGCTTGAGATTGCTCTCTTATGCTGCTATTATTTGCTTCTGGTAGTTCCCTGGACCAAGGAAAATTTAAAAGAGCATGTACACAGATCAAAATCCCATTCACAGGCCGGGGTTATGGCTCAGTGGTAGAGCGCTTGCCTGGCATGTGTGAGGCACTGGGTTTGATTCTCAGCACCACACACAAATAAGTAAATAAAGTTTCATCAACAACTAATAAAAATATTTTTTAAAAAATCTCATTCACTGCTCTCAGCTAAACCTATCTGAGACTAGCCTAAATCATCTAACCTTCCAGTCAACCACTAGTACATGAGTAAGAAAAAAGACTATTGTTTGAAACTACTGAGTTTGGGGTTGATTTGTTACAAGGCAATAGCTGACTGGTATACTCACTACCTTTTTTGCATTTTCCTGATGCAATAGAATGCAGATGGGGTTTGCCCTTTATTATCATTACTTTCTGTTCCTTTCCAGGCAGTGAATCACCACTCCTTTTACGTTCCAGATTAGCAAAGGCTTCAATATCAGGATCTGTGTCATTGTAGCATTATGAAAATCTATTATTAGGTACCAAGATAGTAATAGAAATAAAGTAAGGGAAGTGATATCCACAAAAGATAACTCCAAAGGTGCCAGATAAATATTTAATGAATGATTGAAAACTTTGAACATTCAACAACTATTTTGTGGTTAATGTTTTGGGAAGTGCATGTCTATTAGATGATATTTCTTATGTGCTTCTTTATGTGGTGATCTGGTGCTAGATATGCTATGAAGACAGGATGTCCACTCCTAGTGAGTTATTGATAAAAACAGACAACACAGAGGCTGGCAGCTAGTGGAAGACATTGAATAGGTGCTGTTTAAGTTGATAATAAAAGGTAAAGATTCAAAGTTCATTTGGTCTGATTTTTGCCATTTTAGCCTTGATGACTGCATCATAATTTCCAAAGCTCCAGAAAACCCTTCCTTCTGCCTCTCTAGAAACCTTCAGCAGTCTTTCATCAACAGAAAACAATATGCTTTTCCAGTGTTTTGGAGATTAAAATTCTTATTTCTTTAAGCAACTGCTTCAAGCTGGGGTGGGGGTGGAAAGAATGTCCACATGCCAATCAATTTATAAGAATGCTTCTCTGGTAATAATTTCTTGGAAATGATGGAAAGAATATTTATGTCTAATACCTGGTTGTTAAGCAATCAATAACATTACTAAAGGAAGAAGAGAGGAAGGTAGGAACCAGCCCCTGCCCTTTTCCTCCTTCCATCCTTCTACTCTCTCTGTTTCAGCTCAGTTTGATCAAATCCATTTGTCTGGCTCCTCCAACTCTCACTGGCTCCAGACCTGTGATTCAGTCATCACGAATCCCCCAAAGTGTTCTCTGATCCTATTTCTTTCTTAGCCCCTGGCACAGCACTCATTTCAGACTTAACTCTTGATACCTACAGATTTTTCCATTTTGTCTCTCAACCCCTTTCTCAATGTGCCCCAGTGGGCTGTATTTTATACATAACCCCCATCCTGAGTGTAGCCCCAGAAAGGGATATGTATCTATTCTTTTTAACAGCATCATGCTGGGCACAGGAGTACCCAGTGCTGAAGTGCTTACAAAGCAGTTGATTCCACACTAATTCGGCTGACCCTGACAATGGTGCTCTCAGGAGGCAGGAGAATACTATGACCTCAAGAGTTCGAATGAGAATTCAGAGTTCAAAGCTGCTCACACAGTTAATACATAAAGCAACCAAGACATAAACTCAGTTTTCCTGTCTCTAACTCTGGGAATTATTTCTTCACATCATTCTATTTTTAAAAGTACTAGCACTGCTGAAATTCTTGGATATCTTTTACAATATTCAACCTTGGAAGAGAAAATAAGTCATTGCTAAGAAAAGAACTATTTGGTATGGGGAAAAAAAATGGCTGCAAGACTGGACCACTTAGAATGCTCTTTTTTCCCAAATGCCTGTCAGCCACATCCCAACATATCAATTCAGATCATATGACTCTGTGTTCAGTTGGCAGGACTGACTTTTTCAAAAATAACTTCAGCCTTAATGGGTAGGATGAGCTACAGCACAAAGTCCCTAAACTGGCTTTTAGCCAAGCCTTCAACAGAGAGTAAAGAACAGGAGAGACTAGGTTCTGGCCCTGCACTGTGAACCTCTCATTGTCTTTGAGAATTCACTGCTTTTATAAATATTTGCATCCCATAGGAATGGGACATTTGAGCTTGTATAGGAACAGGAAGACTTGAAAAACTATATTTTCTTCAGAAGGCATCCAACTTGCCTGATGGCCACTGGAAATAGAAATCTAATTTCAAAATCATTGGAAATCTGATTTCATTTTGAGATCATTTCCAGATAACCAGCTTGAGGATAAGACATTAGAAAAGTTCCAGGTCAGGAGGAAGTAATGAGAATCCTGTTCCTGGCTGGGCCACTGACTGACTGCATAAAGTTGAGCCAAGTCCATAGTCTGTCCTGACCTCATTCTTTCCACACACATTTATTGAGCACTTTTAATGTGCTAGGCACAGAGAATAGAACAGTTTGCAAGATGAAATCCTTGCTCTCAGAGAACTCACATTCTAGCAAGCTATCAAATAAGCAGATAAATAAATATATAATGAAGACTCAAAAACAGTAATATTTAGTGGGATAGAGAGTGAAGCTGCTGTGAACAGGATGTTATTTTGGATGGGATGATCTTTTGGGCAATAAAATGAAATAAATATCTGGGAGAAAGAATCTAGGTGACAAGGACATCCTATAGGAAGTGTGGTATGTCCAAAGAACATGGAAAAGGCCAGTATGGCTGGAGCAGAGAGAGCAAAGAGGAGACTGCAAGGTGAGGAAGTGAGAGAGAACAGGGGCAGGAACATGGAAGATTTTCTACATTGAATAATGTCTTTGGATGGGAAAGTGTTGGAAACAGCAGAGCAGGTAGATCTGAGCAGGCAGGTTATGATCTGACTTGGGTTTCAGGAGCATGACCTTGACCTTGAAGGATGACTGTGTAAAGAAAAGACAGCCTTTCCTCATCTTGACACAAATTAGTATGGATTAGAGAAACAAAGAACCTAACCTCTGCCCCTCTATGGGCTGAGATTCCAAGCTATTTGTTTTGCTGAAGAGACAAATGCCCATCTTTGTTGAAACACATCTAGGCTTCAAGGGGTTCCTTCATCCCAAAGGCACAAAGCAGTGCCATTCCCCTGACCTTAGGTAGCTTGTGACTCCAGAGAGGCAGAGCCCCTCTGGCTTGATGAGCCTCGCAATAGCAAGAACTGCTGTGGAACCTGATGACCCCGCTGCAGCCCCTGGAGCTCAAGGTTTGCCAGAATATACCCTTTGGGTGATTTGAGACTGAAATGACCCCAAGTTGCTATTCTGCATTTCCCAAAGGAAATTGGAAAAGCCCGTGGGTTTAAAGAACTTGAATTTTTCCTAGCAGAGTAGTTACTTTGTGGATGCTCAAGGCTCTGAGATCCCATTTCCTTTTTCTGGGTCACCTGCTTGGTATGAATTCATCCGAATACATCAGTTTGATATTTTTAGAGCTATAAATTATAACTGCACTTCTACTGTTCCACAGAAATTCAAGCTAGCAGTCTGGGTAGGGGCCCTGTGTTTGAGACAGACTCTCAAGGAGTCTTGCCTCCCATCCCCTTTTTGAATGAGGCCTCTGTGCTTGGGCTTAGCGACTTCCAAACTCCTGAGTCATTTCACTGTTTTCAGTTTCTTTCCCTTCCTTGTGCAACGTCCTGATGCAAAGCAATACTGGAGCTGGGCGATGGCCTTCCTTCGGCTGGGCCCCTCAGCAGCCGAGGGCGGCTCGGGATGCTGGAGGAAGGTCGGGGAGCCAGAGCCCCCACGCAAGCAGCAGGGAAGGGCGCAGGGGACGCGGCGCTGGCAGGCGCCCAGGAGGCGCGGGGGAAGGCGGGGCGTGGGCGGGAGGGAATCTGTCCCGCGGTGCCGCAGTGAGCCTGGTGGCGGTGATTCGTTCGCGGGCGCAGGCTGGGAGGCGAGTCCCTGACTCACTGCGCCACTGGCGGGGCTGGGGAAGGAGCAGGGCCGGGGCTGTGCCTCCCCGCCCCTCCACAATCTGCCACCGCAGCGAGGCGAGGGGCGCCAGCGAGGCATCCCCGGGTCAGGGGTCCTGGGGTCTTTCCAAACAGCACGCGCTCATTTCCTCAGGAGCCCTCAGGGCGCCGTGCTGTCACTGTGTTGTCACTGTTTGTTTATTTCCACATCTTCCCCTGAGACTTCGTTGGAGCAGAGACTTCCAATCCACCCCCTGAATTCGGGGCCCTCGCATTTGACACAATGCCTGGCACGTCATCACTACTTGGGTGATCAGTAAACAGCAGTGGAAAGAAAGTAGGGGAGGGAAGAGGGCAGGGAGGACAAGAGGAAGGGGAGGAGGCAGGAGGCTGTTGGCGGGAGAGGAGCAAAAACCGGAAGGCAACTTGAGCTTTCGGATTTGCAGAAATGCAGAACATTTCCCTGGGTCACATAGAAGCTAAAACCGTAGGTGGATGTGGGGGCTTGGTGGGGCTGTCCTTTACACTCTCTGGGCGTCATCGCCAAGTGTCTGTTCCTAACATGACAGTGAGGGGGTCGAGGCAAAGAAAAGAACAAGGCAAAACGGGGGATGTCTTCTGATCTTAAAAAATAAAGACAGTCATCATCCGTCCACTAGCCCCCAACCATCAGTTGCCTCCAAAGCAAAGCAGGCTAGTGGCCCCTGCTTGCTTCATCAGAAACTCAGAATCTGAAGAACTGGCAAGAGTCTCAGATTGCATTTAGTACCCATTCTACAGATGAAGAAACTGAGACTCAGGGAAGACTAAGACAGGAATCATTGGGGTGGGGATTTCCAAAGTGTTCCTTTGCCAACTGCATCCCACTGCTTTTCCCTGATTATTCTTCCCCTTGTTTCTGCAAAATAAAAATGTTGGGAGAAGCCCGACCAGGTGGTGGTTTGCCCAGGGCCTTCTCTTGGTAGGAAAGACTCAAAATTCTGGGTGCTGAGACCCTCTGAACCCTGGGTTGTGCGGAGATGCCAGGACCCGCCTGACAAGTTTCTGGGGCATCGCTTCTCCCTGAGAGGTCTGTCTTTTGCAGCAACAAAAATGGATTTTGCCATCTCATCCCCACATTTGCAGGCTCCAGTTGGCTTCTTGTGATTGGCCAGAACTTTTCCTCACTGGAGAGATGAGGAGAATCCAGTCCTCCAACCAGCTAGGAGAAAACACTCTGCAGCAGTAAAGACGGGAATATTCCATCCCACATTGATGGGGTCCAGGGGAGTCTGACATGAGCTTAGCAGGCAGAATGGTCCAGGGACCCCCCAAAGATCTATGCATTTGGCCCTGGGGGAAGTGTCTGCTGACAGGGGAGCTAACCTTCCTGTATTTTTCCTTCCCTAATTGAGGGTTGCATAGTGTACCCTTCAGCTTTCGGAAACAGAAGGTTTCTCAAAATTTTAATTTAAAATTTGCCATCAGGGGTGGCAGCTTGGGTCCACAGAGGGTGGTTGCTAATATACCTCAGAATGGGGGCCATTAGAGCTGCCTGTCTGCCTGCCCCAGCCCATACCCACACCAACTGCACCAAACCAACTCCTGGCCTCCTCCAGAATCAGAAACCTTCCCCTGGGAGATGCTCTCTCACACTAACCTTTAGCATTTGGAGGCACCCCCAGGGTTCAGGCTCAATTAGCTATTAATATCTCTAATGCAGCAATTCTCTGCCTTGGCTGTTCATTAGAATCCCCTGGGGTGTTTAAAATAATGCTGATTACCAGGCCACCTCTGAGACGAAATAAATCACTATTTCTGGAGGTGTTTTTCTGACAGTTCCTCCAGGTGACTGTGACAAGCACTAAAACTGAAAGCCTCCACTCTGAGGGTCACTGCTGGTGCTGCCCACCAGCATCTGTCTTCCTTCTAGTGACAGTACCTGATGCTCCTGTGGAAACCCGGCTCTCTCCTGACCCACGTGATTGAGTGATGCCAACCTCACTATCACTCCCCAGCTACCCTTTTTCTGGGTACTAGCAGGTTACTGGTTTGACTAATTAGCATTTTTCCATTCTCCTGAAGAAAATCACTGGTTCAGGACCAATATGTGATGCAAGGAGATCCCATAAGGATCAGTCTGATTACTTGTTGAATTACTGGGAAAGGAAGGTCTCTTTCTATTGGATTTATTCAGCAGGAGTCTTGGGCTCTCAGCAGCCATTTTGTCACCATTTGGAGAAAGTCAGCCTGTAAATTAAGGCAACATAGAGGAAAAGTGAAACCTAATCAAAACTCTGTCTAAAGCCAGATACACTCAGTAACAGAAACAAACCCCCATTTTTCCGTCAAGTCAGTTTGAGCCAATATTCCACATTACAGCAGAGTTAATCTGTTGCATAACAAGATCTTACCTAAAAATGCAGGTAAAATAATACTAATATTCAGGTCACCCCTGAGACCAAGTATCCAAGTTCTGATCTAATGGTACATCAAACACGTGAGCTTACATGTTCATGGTCAAAGCTCTCAGACATCTAATGATGATAAAAGGTGTTGTCTACCTTCAAGGATGGTGGCTCTCAGAGAAGATGGATGAGGAAACTAAAGCAGACATGTTCTACTTCAATATCTTCTTCAATGATGTCAGAGCCGTGGTGGCTTAGAGTTATCCAAATGTGAAAGAGCTTAAGGCAGAAGTAAACAGGTTCCAGGGCTAATTAACTTTACAAGATCTGTTAAGAGCTTTCATAATAACCAATATAAACTTGGCAGAGGAAATTGATAATGACCAATACAACAATAGTATAGAAGTATACAAAAGCATACAACAGACTAATCAAGACCCTACGCTGGATTCTTTGGATTCCCTTCTTGGTAATCGTGATGGGAGTTCTCTGTTTGAAGGTAGAAGAAAAGCAAGAATTACTGACTCACTGAACTTGATGCAAAAATTCTATCAGGGAGCAATTGTTGCCTAACAAACTGCCCCTAAACCTGGCTTTAAACAAATTGCTTATTTCACTTATCATTGTACAAACCAGAAATTTGAGCTGGAGTTAATGAAATGGTTCTTCTGGTCTCATGGACCTACTCCTGCATCTGGAGTCAGTTTCTGGTGAGCTCAGTGGCCCTGCTTCTGAACTTGGCTATTGGCTAGGGCCATTCTTCAACCACCTAGCCTGGGCTTATTCATGTGGTAGAGGCCAAGTTCCAATAGTGAAGAAAATTGAACAAGGACTCCCGAGATCTAGGCTCAGACATCACTCCAGGTCATTCCACCACATTCTATTTGTCAAAGCAAGTCTCAGTCTCACTTCCTGATGGAAGAAATTATAAAGTCACATTGCAGAGAGCCAATACGAACTCAGAGATTATTTTGCTCAGCCCTCTCCAGAAACTAAAGCCAATAAGCTAACCCAAGTCACCCTGAATATGGAGGATTATTTTGGCCTTCACACTGATACTCTGTTGACAGAGTATTGGATGCTTTGTCTACTAGACCTCCCTCTCCCCCTTTTCTAGTTATTTCCCAGAGGATGTAGGTCACATGGATCCTCAATATCTCTGTGAAGTGGTTAAAGCAGACATTGCCTAAATTCACTATTTTTCAATGGAAGAACCTGACAACTCTAATTCTCAAGGTCATTCATCAACTATACAGGAGTTCTTTCTCTGAACTGAGCAGTGGGGACACAACAGAAAACAGCGAATATGGACCCTATTTGCGCAGACCAAGAAGTTCCCTTTCAGAATAGTGTGGCTGGGACTTGAACCAAGATCATCTTATTACTCCTCAATCCATTTGCCATCTGCATTCCCTGTCACTGAGCTCCTAATGCTAGTTTGTATATCAAAGTCAATTGTCTGTATATGTGGTTGAAGTGATCCATATTAACTGGTGAGGTGCTCAGCCTTCCTTCACCTCCTTCTCTACTTTTTGCTAATGAGACGATTCTCTTTGATCATCCAGCTCTGTATCCTCTCCCCTGCCTTTGCTGGGTAAGGATTCAGGCTCCTGTGATGGCTGACTCTGATTAATGGGTGGAGACAGTTTAGGAGAGAAGAATCGAGAGAATGACGAGAGGAGAGTCATTTATAGTGAGGTTGCAAAAGAGCTGAGGTGGGGAATAGAAATGAAGGGATTTGAGAATGAGAAAAACTATAGGCTGTATGAAAGCTAGGAAGGAAAGATTTTTAAAATGTTCTGCTGAGTAAAGAAATGGATCTCTTATTTTCCTTGCAGATTTACTAGTGAAAATTGATCTACTTTTTAATTTTATTGCATTTAGCAACTGCTTTGTTGGGTTTTTTTTAATGTGATGCTTTGGCACGCCTACACCACATGGGAACTAAGAATTTATCTGGGGCAAACTTAATTAAGAATCATTGGGTCCCCTGGTAGAATGGCCAAAGTTTATGCCTTCAAAAGATATTTAGTCCAAATCAAAACATCAGTTGCCCATTTCTTAAGGAAAAAATAAATCATAAACTCCATGCTTCTTACAGATTCTATTGATTTTTTCCCTGCTAACTTATTTTGGCTCCAAGAACCTAATTAGGATTCCACATCACATTTAGTTGTCATGTGTTCTCTGTCTCCTTCAGGCTGTGACAGTTTCTCAGACGTCCTTTTTTGAGATGACCTTGATGGTTTTGAAGAGAACTGGTCGTGTCTTTCGATTTTGATTTTTCTAAATTTTTTCATGGTTAGACTGGGTTATGAGTTCATGGAGGAAGACTATAGAGGCAAAATGGCATTTTTAGCACATCGTATCAAGTGTACATTCCATCAACATATCTTCTTGCTAATGACGTTGACCTTGATCATCTGGTTAATATGCCATTGCCAGGGTTCCCCAGAATGAAGTTACTTCTCTCCCCCTTCCCATCCTTTATTCTTTGGCAGTAAGTTGCTAATTATAGCCTACACTTAAGGGGTGAAAAGCACTCTCTTTTGCCACACTAAATTATTTCACTTACTAGAATTTCAATGAAATTTAGAGTGAGAGAGGAGATGAATTACCAAACAACAAGGGTGCTGTTCCCATGTTGTAAGCATGGTGAGAAGAATACTGGAAGGCTGGCAAGAGGGACTGGAAGCCAGGAGAAGGTGAAAGAAACATGTGGGCAAAGGAGAAAACTAAGCAGTTATTCCTACTGGGAAATTTAGGAGACAGATAGCTAGAAAGGATGCTGCAAATGTTTTCTAGGCATCTCACTGTGAGAAGCCCCTCTGCTACATCTCAAGGAAATTGATAATAAAGATTTACATTTGTCTTCAAGTCATCTGATTCTGCAGTACTATCTCCTCCAAGCATAGACTGGTCCACAGGCAAGTCCTATCATATTTGGGTTGCATCAGCAAAGAATAAGCTAGTCTAGATAAGTGGGAAATCTAAAATACAAAGACCAGAATGAGCATATGGTTTTATGTCTTCAACCTCATGGAACTTTTCAAGTGATTTAATGGTAGAATATTTTTACAATGGTACTCTTTAGTTCCACAGCAACTCCCCATTATTTATTGGAACATTCAAAGAGTAAGAGTGATTAATGATAATATCTTCACATCGTATTGAAGATCTGTGGATCTTTTGTGGATCTTATATTACCTGATAACTGCATTTATATTGGACCCCATTGTGACTCTCATATTTTTTTGATCATTGCTTTTTATTTTTATATAACCCCTATTTTTTATGTATGTTTCTACCACAGAGAGAATGATTGCTCCCCACTCAGTGCCTTTTGATGGATCGACTGCTTTGTGATGATTGTTTCCAGCATGTACATTTGTGTCAAAAGATAAAAGGCTCAAAAACATAGCAAGCTGTTTAGCATGTTGAAAGAAACTAAATGTAAGATCCAAGATCCATGTATTTCCACAGAGGACATGCAGGCTTCCACTAGAAAGATAATTCAATCATTTAATCATATTTTAACAAAAAGTTGCAATCAGCTAAAAAAAAAAGTGCTTAGTGAGAAGATCATTCTTGGGAATTTTCAGAGCCCAGGACATGTGCTTGCTGATGGTCCATCCAAGGAGACCAGTTAAATTAACAGTCTGGCAGGCATTCATAAAGATCCTTGGCTGGAAGGCAGAAGCAGGACATGGGACAGGTGCCTTTTTCCACTATTCCTGGGCACAAAGTCTAATTTCTAGCACAAGCTGTGGCAATAGAAGATGCATAAAGTCAACCAAGCTACATTTTGTTCCGGAAGTCCCTCTGTGTACTAATAATGCAGAGAAATTTGGTTCATAAGGGGGAAGGGAGAAATACTGATAGCTTTTAAAGAGTTGATCCTACTGATAAGCCTGGGATATGCAAATATCCTTGGTGGTTTGGACAATAACCATTAAACGGAGACTAATCTTCAAACAATATTATGGTGCTGAATGTAGCTTTTTTCTTTTTCTGCTAACTTATTAGAAGCTGACTTTTTTCTCTGCTGTTTGTTATCTACCCATATCTTTAATATTATCAATAACAATGAAAGAACAATTTAGCATTTCTATTTATGTGCCAGAAGACAGACTTTCTTTCTTCAGTCTTTGTTCTCACTAGTTTCTGAGACCATCTCTGCTTTGAGAAGGAACAAATTTGTCAACCTAGACCTTTGTTTGAGTTCTTATATAAAATATGTTGGTCCCCTAAGTCCATACTTCAAAGGTGTTCAATTTGTAACTCCTTGACCCCAGTATTCCAGGGCTTGCTTTTTAAGACTGCTGGGCAGTGAAAAACAGTAAGTTGTTCCTCTTGCATTAGAAAGGAAAATTCCACAGAATGCATATAAAATTCATTGCTTCAATATCAAAACCTTGAGTGGAGTGGAATGTGAGCCATGGAAGAAGACCACCCTTAGTGGGGGAAAAAAAACAAACTATCACAAACACAGAAGCAATAAGATGCTTAGGCAGGAAGTAAATCCTTGAACAAAATGCATTGCTGTTCCCGGTGGTATTAGGACCAGTAGCAACCAGTATTGGAAAGAATACAATTGCCAAGAGATAAAAATGTCTACTGTTGGTGGTGAGCTTGGTCAACTGTCTTAATCTGCCTAATCTGTTGCTATCCTGTATCCACAGCTAATGTGACCTTAAATGGGAATGGAGAAGTCTATGATAACTAAATAAAATTATAACGAATCATTTCTAATGAGCCGGCATATTAACACTTGTCACTTGGTTGTATTTTAAGCTACAAGGTTTCTGTTTATTATAATAAAATCAGACTCCTTTAATTAAAATTTTAATTGTAAAGTAATAGATGCTTATAGTAAGAAACATAGTTCATATTACTTGTAATGCCAGCAGCCACAAAGCAGATCAATTTACATGTATATATGCAAGTATATATACATATATATACACACACACATATATATGCACACACATACATATATACATATACAATTTTTACCCTACTTAATTAATTTAACAGATTATTATGAACACTTTGCCATGTCATGAGATATGAATTTAATAACTATTTGATATTGATCCCAAAGGTATATGTCAATTGTGATTTTCAGACATTGAAGGTTTTCCCAATTTGTTTCAATGGTAAACAATACTCTTATATTGGCCTGCAGGTTTCAAAGCACTATGGATTTCTTTTCTTCTTTGCTTTATCTATTAGCTATGACAGTGGAATTAGAATTTTGTCACTGAAGGAGGCTATAGAGAAAACACCCCTCACCCAGTTTTAACATTACTTTGAAATGTTTATCAGAGTACACAGAATTACACAGAATGATGAAAGAAACATCAATTAATTATATCTCATTCCCAAGTTTCATTAAAATAACTAGAATATTAGAGTTAAAGCCAAAGTCTCATTCATTCTACTTCTGTCTTCTATTGTTTCCTCTCTCCAAGTGACCATCATATATTTGGGGTGTATCATTCAGTCCACATGTTTGTATTTTTGCCACCTACATAAGGGAAATATACAGAGCTGCTTTTTATATAGCTAAATGTTATCAGACTGAATGCAATATTTTTCCATTTCCTTTTCCACTCAACATTTATTTTTACTGACACATGTTAATCCATGTGGTTCTAGTGTATTCATTCAGCCGCTAGATAGCATTGATAGTTAGGTTATTTACTTTTTTTTTCTGGTATAGAGTGCTGGGTTTTTATATTTTTAGTGGCCATAATAATGCCAGCTTTCTTTTACTTACTATTTGCCTGAGAGAGCAAATGCCTTTTTGCATTCATTTCCAACCTTTCTAAGCCTTCTTACTGTAAGTACATCTCTGGAAAATAGCAAATAGGTGGATTTTTTTATTTGCTATCAGAGATTAATCCCAGGGCCTGTGCATGCTAAGGACACACCTGTCACTGAGCTACCCTGCTCTCCCCTAAAATTTTTAAAGCAATCTGATTGTCTCTACCTTTTAGAGGATGTATTTTATTTATTATGATTACTAGTATATTTGGATTTATCTCTCTTACCTTGTTTTCTGCATTCCATTTGGGAGACTCTTCTTTGTTTCTCCTTTCTGCCCCTGAACTCTATGGGATCCCTGTCCTCTTGACTTCCTCCATTGGTTTAGAGGTCTGCATTTCATTTCTACTATTTTGGTGGTTTCTCTTAAATATTCACATTTGCACACAAGAAACCTCAAGTCTTTTTGCATCTCAGTGCATTCTAAAGTCTTGTACTGTTTGGAAGAAGGACAAACTCTTTCTCTCTCACTATTACATTTTTTATGTTCTAGCATTTCTAAGTATTTGAAGCAAAAGAAAGATATCCTGGGTCAGCCTTCAATGTTAAGTCCCAGAATAGCATTTTCAAAGATTGAAAATTTGAAAACTTCTAGACAGATATGACCAAAAACATGAATATTAATTATATCAGGATAATATGATAAGAATTTATTTTTAAACATTCTTTTCTGGTTTTCTACAGTTCCGCTTTTCACTTTCCATAATGTAAAAGTATAAAGATGGACAGACAGGAAGAACTAAAGGAGAGAAGGAGGGAAGAATGGAGAGCGACTTTCATTACTGTTTTGTCTCCATCTCGCCCTGTAGTTTTCATTTCCATTAGTGGTGGGAAATGATGTGAAACTTGCCAGTTGAAGGTAGTTCAATTGCCTGTATATCTAACATGGAAGGCAGAAAAATGGCCCCAAATATATCCATGTCCTAATTCCTGGAGTCTGTGAACGTTACTTTTTATGGCAAATGGTACTTTGCAGATGTGACTTAGCTCAGAATCTTTATTTGTATTATTTCTTGATTTTGGTACTGGGGATTGAACTCAGGGACACTTCACCAGTAAGCTACATCCCCAGACCTTTTTATTTTTTTTATTTTGAGACAGGTTCTCATTAAGTTGGTGAGGCTAGCCTCAAACTTGCTGTCCTCTTGCCTCAGCCTCCCAAGTTGCTGGGATTACAGGCGTGCACCATTGCACCTAGTTAGCTAAAAAACTTGAGATGGACCATCCGGTGATTACGTATGTGGGCCTTACATGACCTCAAGGGTCCTTAAAAGATGTTGGCAGGAGGTCATACAGGAGCAAAGATGTCATACTGCTGCTTTAAAGATGGAGGAAGAAAGGATCATGATCTCAAGAATGCAAGAGACCTCCAAAACCTAGAAAAGACAGGAAACCAGTCTTCCCTATGACTTAGAGAAGGAATCGAGCTCTGCAGACCCCTTTAAGGCTTCTAACCCCCAGATCTGTAACAATAAGTTTGTGTTACTACTGTTGTGGTAACCTGCGAGAGTCACAGTAGAAAAGGAATCATTCAGGGATATCTGTCAGCTGATCTAAGATGACTTAGGTGGGATGATGAGGGTGATTGGGAAAAATAGAAAAGGGCAAGAAAGTGAAAACACACAAGCCTTTTGAGAACCAGGCCTGGACTTGGGATGTATCCACTCGGCCTGATGATACTAAGGAAATCAAGTCACATGGCCAATCCTAGATCCAAGGTCCATGGGCATAGACTCCACCCTAGACTCCACCTCCTTAGAAAAGAGAAATTATGAGGTCACAGGCCAAAGGGCACAGATACAGGAATGGGCAAAGAATGACAGCAAAGGTTGCAACTGAGCACAATCAGTCTGTCTCTTTCAGAGGAACTCAGTTTCCTTTGGGTAAAGATTAATTGCTTCTAAATAGAATGTTCTATCAGGATTGTATTTCTTCTTTCTCAGGGGACCTCACACTTGATCTGCCCTTTAAATAGAGGGTACTTGGGCATAGACTGACATTTACATTCCTGCCTAAGGGTTACTGGCTGCTAATTTGCAATGGCCTCGGGTTTGGGTATCCCTCACAGCACCTGGTTATGTTCTGATTTGCTGCATTTCTTGCTGAAGGGTCCTGTGTACTCTGTCCTTGTTGAATTGTCTCTGGGTCTTGGTGGTAAAGCTCCTACTCTGGGACTTGGCAAGACTCCCATTCATCCTTCAGTAGGAAGTCCTGTACTACAAATGCACCACACCCTTTACAGTGACAGTCCCCTGACGGGGTCACAAGTCAGATTCCCCAACTGCCTCACAAAACTCTGTTTCCTAGTCCCTGGGGCATGCAGGAAATTGCAGATTCTCTATAAAGCATTCTCAGGCTAAAGCAGGTGGCTTAAACTTTCTGGAAGTTTAACCACATGCTGTGGGTCCATTTGCATCCACCTAGGTCTCCCCTTGTTGACTCAGGACTATTCCAATAGTCTTGAATTTTTCTTAGGATCTACTTGCAAAAGTGAGTAATGATTTTCTCTGTTCTGGCATTCCTCCAAAATCATCTGGTTATTTCTCCCACTGTAGCATCTTGGATGTTTTTGGTTTTAATAACAGAAAGCCTGACTCAAATTGGATTAAACAAGAAAGAGCATTATTATATCACAAAATGGGAAGTCCAGCATTAAGGCTGGCTAGGTCAAAGGCTCAGCAATGTCAACTGGGACAAGGTTTCTGTCTCTGCACTCTGAAAGCCATACTGCTGGCTACGTTCCAGAGCTGAATTCCCTGCCTGCTTGGAAGTTGACTGTATAAATAATACTGAGAGCCTGCTTCCTCCATCATCAGTGGGAAGAGAAAACTTCTCTGTAACTCGTATCAAAAAGCTTTCCATTTATCCTAATTGAGTTCGCTCAGAATAAATAAGAGTGAACTGAGGAATGCCATGTGGTTGTTGGCTGCAGCCTGGCTTTCCAAGCCAATCACCATCAAGGGAATTGGAATTATCATCCTGTGCCTGGATTAAGCCCCTCCCCTGTAACTGTGGGGGTAAGATTGACAGCTGTCAAAATATTCATTCTACCAAGAAGGAGGTAGGCAGTGAGGTAATACTGTTAAAAAAAAACCATCTTTCCTAAGTTGTGTTTTATCTTCTAGGAGTCATTACATTCATATCTGACTCTCTTTCCCTTCAGTTTTTGTTTGTTTGTTTTTTTGGTACTGGGGATTGAATCCAGAGGAACTCAACCACTGAGCCACATCCCCAGCCAGCTTTGTTTTGCATTTTATTTAAAGACAGGGTCTCACTGAGTTGCTTAGGGCCTCGCTAAGTTGCTGAGGCTGGCTTTGTACTGGCAATCCTCCTGCCTTAGCCTCTCAAGTGCTGGAATTACAGGGATGCGCCACCGCGCCCGGCTCCCTTCAGTTTCTTTCTCCCCCTCTCTTTTAATGGTAGGAAACCTTCAAGTCCTTTCTATCTCATTGAAACCTCCTTTAAATAGAAGCTAATTTCTTTCTATTTTGATCGTAGAGAAATCTTATGTTCACACTCCACACATTGCTCTTAATATGTAAAGAAGGAATGAGAATTTTAAATCCTTTTTTTTTTTTTTTTGCCACCAAAAGCTAGCTTTCCAAATTTTTGCTTTACTTGATTTAAAAAAAATTATAACTATGACACTCAATATTTGTCTAGGGAGCATCTGCCATTCCCATGAAAATATGCATGCTAGTAATCCAATGAGTAGAATAGCAAAGCAGCAAGCCACATAGATCTACAGAAATTCAGAATGCATTGAAAAAAATACAGCAAAAAAAATTTATTATCCCATCAGATAAACCCTGTCGGGTTTTTCCTCCAGGCACAGAGGATTAGAGACTTCAAACTCAAATGATAACAACTCTGTCCATGTTGCTTAACAGCCCATTAAACTGGCTTTCCCCAAGTATTCTCCAATTCAGCATTGTACTGGTTTCCTTCCTAGCAATTATTATTAACTGTAGCTACCTAATTTTTGCCAATTATGTCTACTTACTCCTTGGGTAGTTTATTGTCTATTTTCTGCATTAGAATGCAAGTTCTATGAGGGTAGAGATGTCAACTATATTGTTCCTTACTTTCTCCCCATCATCTAGCAGAGGACCCAGCACAAAATAGACTTGCCATAGTTATTAGTCTGATGAATGAATGAGTGATTTTTTTCTTTCTAAATTGAATAAATGTTACACAGATGAGTACTTTCAGATTCCTTATGTGAGTTAATCCTCAGAATGAGGTTTTTCTCTCTCAGGTAATAATAAGGATGGTAATATTAGCATACAGAGATGTTAACTGACTTGCTCAAGGATGCACAGTCAATGTTAAGTCTGAATCTCAAATTCAGGTCATTTGTCTCAACTTTGGTGCTCTTTCCATTTTGACCCATGTTTAAAAGTTCTCAAAGTTTAAGAACCTCTTAGACAGAGATGCTTGAAAACCCTCCCTAGTCAGAGAACAGCAAGCAAAGTTAGCAAAGTGGCATGTAACAGAGAGCATTCTGGAAGAAATTTGGTGATGCATTCTAGGAGCACTTTCAGATACCTAAGCCCCATAAAATGCCCAGAAAGACATGAGACTTCCCACAGGGTGAGCTTGTCTCTGCCTTGTGTTTCGTTGCAAAAACAACTACTATCACTTCTAGCGAAGGCCAGAACCACATTCCCTGCTTAATAAGAGAGTCTGACTGGAGGACACATTATTGAAATCACAAGGTAAGGGAGATTATATTTAGCCTCTGTCTTCCTGGAATATTCCCAGAGCCAGAGCTACATGGGAGCAAGGCCAGCAATCAGAGCTTGGGGCTTCTCCTGCAGCAAAGGGAAAAATCCCAGGTCCTGCAGGCCTCCCCTGTTCCAAGCTCAGGAAGTGGTAGAAACAGGTGCCTGTCAAGAACCTGGGTACCTGACAACAAACCAGGAGGAAGACTGACAGGAAGACAAGTGAACTTGATGTTTTCTTCCCTTGGAAATCCCAAGGCCTCTAACACCAGATATCTGAAGCAGCTGATGCTCAAGCAGCTATAAACCTCATTCCTGCTTGAAGATCTTTACCCAGTATGAAATAAGATGAGCATTATCTCAGGCAGGCTAGAGCCACTCATCAGCAGTCGCTGTTCTCATTCATCCTTGATAAAAACTTTGACAGATGAGTTGCACCATTACTTTCCAAGGGCTGCCATAACAAGGTACTATAAACTAGGTGGCTTAAAACTACAGAAATGCAGTGCCTCATAGTTCTGGGGGCTAGAAATCTGAGATCAAGGTGTTGGCAGAATCCTGTTCTCTCTGAGATTCTGCATAGAATTCTTTCTTGTCTATTCCCAGATCCTTGTCAGTCCTTGGCATTCATGAGACTGTAATGGTATCACACCAACCTCTGCCTTTATCATCACATGGAATTCTCCTTGGTATCTCTGTTTACATAGGTGTGTTCTTCTTTTCATAAAGACAGAGTGGTATTTGATTAGTTCCCACACTAATGACTTCATCTTAACTTGATTACATCTGCAAAGAACCTATTTCCAAATAAAATCACATTCATAGGTTATACCTTCTGTATAGCTTTTTGGGGGAACATAATTCAACCCATAACAGGACAGTATTACCATGTCCATTTTTTTAAGGAGGAAACTGAAACTGAGAGAAAGCAAATCCACTTTGATGGATTGGTTGCCATGGTGGTCCCAATTCTTTTCAGCTCTCTGCATCTGCCTTTCCAGGCTGACTCTGGTCTTAGTCATCTGACCCACATCAACCAATGGGAGAGAGCAAATCTGCAGCAAGCAGAAGTTTGAGAAGTGCTTGTGCCTCCTAGTGTGACACTTTTGCATCTTCTGGGAGCTCTGTGACCACAATGTGAATGAACTCAGACTAGACTGCTGGATAATGAAGAACTACATAGGAAAAGACTGCAATCATTGTCACCAGAATAAATCAACCAACACCAGCCAAATCTCCAGGTGACCACAGATGCCTGACCTAGCCCCATCAAGATCAAGCAAAAATCAGCACAACCCATAGCTGATCCATGGATTCATGAATGACCACAAGTAAATGATGATTGTTTTTCAGCCATAACAGGTGGGATGGTGTGTTACACAGGGAATACTAACTGCTATAGTCACGTAGACGTTTGACGGCAGAGCTGGAAACTTTAATTCACTATGAAATTTGATTATACCACAGAGTCCTGTGTCCACAGGACAAAGGCCGATGACTTTCTTACAGATCATGCCACCTGTGACACCAGCATTTAGCTGATGAACAGAGACTCTAAGTTCATTCACTTAAATATCTTGTTTCTCCTATTTTTGTTCTTCCTCTTTGGGGCATTTCTATCAAACCATAACAGAAATTCAAGAGGTTGAGTTATAATTGTTTAACTTCTGGCTTTGGTGAGATGGGCCAAAACCTATAGGGATGGTTGGCAAAAAAAAAAAAAAAAA
>JAJEJO010038772.1:0-24208 GCA_020662805.1 Glaucomys volans
TCAACAATTTTCTAAAATGCAGTCTTTTATGCCATGTTTCTATAAGCAAGCTTTTTTTAAACTTTGTTTCCTTCAAATTAAAATACACTTTTGAAAACCTATTTCACTTGGCATTTGAAGAGTTTAGTTGCCTATCTAGTCCTCAAGACAATGGTCTATTACTCCTTCTTTGGGTCAATTCTTGTTCATCCTTAAAATCTTAGCTAAACCATCACTTATTATGGGTCATTTCCCCTTATTTCCTTATTTTGCAGCAGGGAGAGGCCTCTTCTCTGTGTTTCCTTTCCATGTTTCTTTGAAAACCCAAGTTTTTACCTGAAAACCAAGAGCAGTTAAAAGAATGTTTATTAAATATCGTAATAACGTTTTTATTTATCTCTCTCTTCATTGATATCAGTTCTTTCATTACAAAAAACTATATTTTGTTTGCTAGCCCCCAAATCTGCCATGGCATTTATAATACATTATGCAAATAATACAATTTGATGAAATGCCTGGATATAATATTCATTCATGAGGGCCTGCTGCATGACAAGCACTGCCTAGGCAGAGTACATACAACTGTGAAAAACAAAGTCCCTGCCCTCAGAGAGCTTTCTTTCAATGGGGAGAAGAAATAAATAAACTTTCATTCTAAAGACTTCAAAGCTGAGTCATTTAAAGAAATCTAATCAGGTTTATTTTTTAAATGTTTTTAGTTGTTGATAGACCTTTATTTATTTTTATGTATTTGTGTGTGGTGCTGAGAATCGAATCCAGTTCCTCACACATGCTTGGTAAGTGCTTTACCACTGAGCTACAACCCCAGCCCCCAAATCAGGTATTTTTTTAAAACAATTCAAAAGATAGCTCTTCTTCAAATTGCAGATTTCATTTGCAGTACCAAAATTTTTTGGATGAGGTGTAAAAATCATAATAAACTAGAACTTTTATCTATAAACCTCATGCTAAACTTCAGAATGCTTCCAAATGTGTTTGATTTAATGGTAAGTATGGTGATCATCTGATAAAAGCCTTAGAAAATATTGTAAACAATTCCAATTACATCAACTTAAAGCATTTTAAATCAAACTTTGCATATAAGATTTATTTCAGAAATCACAAACCATAAAGCATGCAAAGAAAATGGGCTATGAATGGATGAGAGTCTAAAAAAGTGTCTAATTTCTAATTCCAGCTGCAAGGAAAAGAATGTCAACTATGTTAGACTGTGGCTGTGTCTGCTTCCGCAAACTGATTTTTAAAATGATTGAATTCATTTAAATGGCCAGTTATTTTGACAAAAACCAACAACCAAAAGTGGCCAAATCTAGTCAATACCTGGTTGTTTGTGTTCAGCCTACTTGCCCCCTCAGACTGGTTCTTATGTGTAGACAGTCTGTGTGCCCAGAGCTCAGGGTGGGCCACCAGTGTCATTTTGCAAAAACAGTATGTTACCAAGCAAGAGTGTTTTCTGGCCATTTGCTCTTGGCCACCCACGTGTCTGAGAGTGCAGTCCTTGGGCTCAGTACCTAAGGGCCTCACATTTTTCTCACCTTCTGAGGGTGTGGGAAAAATAGTTCGATTGGAAAAAAGTCAACCCAATGGCTATTGAGCCATCATTACCACAGGGGGTTGTTATCAACCCAAAGATCTGCCCGTGAAGGCTGCTACCCACCAACGCAGCAGTTCATACTTTCCTTTAATTAGCCTGACTGATCTATTGGATAGAAATGTTTACTCAAAAGCATAGACTTGCAAAAAAATTTTTTTGAGAGAAGCAACTTTGCTTTTGAATTGTATTTGTTTCTGTAACAATTCCTCAGTTTTAGTTTCTGTCAAATAAAAGACCAACTAGTATTTTTCTAAATACAAACACCAACAAATATGCTTACTGCAATTACTATAGCTGCCTTTTCACTATTGTTAGGAGATATTGAAAGACTTAATTGCTTGTATTTCTTGTAATGCTGATTAAAAATAAGAAAAATGAACACATACAATTCAATGAGGACTCTGAGTAAAACAATGTACAGCTGACAATATAGTCTTATGTTCCTGTTGGTCCATAACCAGAATTATTATCATATTAGTGCATAATAGTACAAAATTTATATTGAGGATATTATATGCCCCCATTATAGTTATCAAAGGTTACTTCTTACACTGACTCCATCTAACTTATTTTTTATGTTTAAAAAAATCAAAATTAATGCTTATACTCAAGTACATAATTCATCTTATTCCACCAGGTAGCTCAAAATCTTTTTAAATAACAGATAAGAAACAGAAATGGTATTTTTATCATAAATTTAGGCTGCTCTGACTAATCATTTCCTATACTTTAGAGATAGAAATATAGAGAAGGAAAGACCACAGGAGGAGGTACTAATCACTTTCCCATTCTTAGGCATTTACACTGGGAAGAAATGACTAGAAAAACAATCATTGATTACTTTTCAGAACACCTGAGTCAGCAAAATCACCTGCAAATAGCTGAGAGTGGAGTCCCTCATAATGCAGATTTTGTGTTTGGTTTTAAGGAGAACTCAAAAGCCAGAATACAGTAGCTGTGGATAGCATTTATATTTAGTAAGAGTGCAATATACTCGTTTGAAGTTGGGAGATGAGTATTTATTGAAACAGCTGGCAAATCAGCAGGAAAATGCTGATTTTGAAAAAACTATTCTTCTTCTGTGGAATCAGACCTACTGTATTTAGCAACACTATTATAATTGAACACAAAAACTGCATTAAAATACCATTAAGAAGGAGACAGAAATCCAGAAAAATAAGAGAATTCTAAGTTAAAGGCTGTCACAGCATTCCTGAGTCAGCTCTTTAGTATAAATGCACAAGCGGTCTTTCAAGCATGACACGAGATGAACTGCCTGGACTCCATTTCCCCTTCACTTATGGCCACCATCAAATGCAACCAGGATATTTTTCCCAGCCAAACTACCATAGCTCATCTATGTACCCTGGAGCACCAATTCCACCCTTCATGGAATGAAAACCCCAGGAAATTGGATGTGGTATTAATTTCAGCATGGCAAGAACACAGTCTAACCTTTCCCTGAAAATAATCTTGTGTTAGTAAGGGACACTCTGTAACTCCTTTGACCCCTTTGCCACCGCGTAGAAACACAGAGCTGTACTTTTATATAGACATAACAAAACCAAAGGATCACCAGTTCATTTTTTCAAGTGAGAACACTGGGAACTGCTTAATTTTTGTGACTTGCTAAAGGTTACACAACTGGTTTGTGGCTAAAACCAAATCTTAGGACTTCTAATCCAGTGTCCTTTCAACCACACTTCTTGCCCTCTCTTTAGTCTGTCAGTGACTGTTTTGCTATGCATAAAATAAAGACAGACTTTGTTCCAACTCTGGGCTTTAAAGGCAACTAAGAGAGCAGAAGCAAGTGTAAACAGAAGGGCATTTTGTGAAGCACTTAATGGTTACTATTTTCTCCTCTTGCATTTAATAATGACAGCAGTCAAGTAGGGCTTGTCCACCTCCCCCATCCAGGCCAAGAAAGTCCTGTGTCAGGCCACTGTGCAGAGTTTCCTGGGCAACAGGCCACTGCTGTACCTTCTGCTGCCCTGGAAAATCAGGAAAACCTTTCCATACAGAAGGGCAAGGTGTAGATGACTCCTGGTGTAGATCAGCTCTGTACCTTTTTTTTTTTTTTTTTCAGAAATATATAAGTGAAAAAGGGAATCAGAAAATCTAGAGATGACCTGGAGCTTCCTTTTATTCAAATAGTTTAAGTCAATTCAATATTGGCTTCAATAGAATCAAGAACAAGTATTGTACAAAATATATGTGGATCTTGCTCCTCATAATTTTCTGTAGAATCTCAATTGTCTAGAGGAGAGCTCCTTTCCCAGGGTGCTCCAATAAAAGTCCACATGGCTTGGAAATTCATCTGAACTTAGATCTTTTCCATCAGCACTAAGAAGGGAGCTTAAGTGAGGTTAGGGAGGTTATGAGAGGCTCCATCTTTGCACCCAACTCTGTTCTTCAGAAATGTAACCCTTTTCCCTCCTACTCTTCCAACATTAAAGACAGACTTTAGGAAATAGCTTCACAAAGTTCAATCCTTTGATACCTTTAGAGAGTCTTGACTTTATTGGTTAAGACTCACCTAATGACTGGGAAATTTAGTAGGTAAGAAACATAAAATCTAAGAATTTCTTTCTCTGGGTTGAGAGCCCAGTGACTGTTCTCGTGGTTGAAATTTTAAACCTTAATTTAAACTTTTGAATATTAAAGTTCATACCTTCTTGGCAAAGCATGACCTCCCTTTATCCATGGGGAAAAAATTTTTAAAAGCTTCAAAAGTTACTTTTTAAATCATTTTAATTGCAAATGGATTAGAAACATATGAATGAACTATATCCAAAATTTCATAGAGTTGCTAACACTAAAAGGAAAAAGATTAAGACAATTTCTTTAAAACTTCATCAAACCATAAGTATCCCAAATATGCATTTAGAAAATTTGGAGGGGTTAGCATAAATGCTACATTATGCCTTATTTTTTATGTATGAAGAAAGGTTGAGGAGAAATTTGTCTTGAATATTTGTCTTTTATGTTGTGGTGACAATCTCAAATCTGACTGATTTTATATTCAGAGGGCTATTTTATATTTATTTTCTGTTTTACTTTGTACTAACATATTATTTTTATTTTCACCAGTTGTTATCAAGATAACCATTAAAAAATGCTGGTAGGAAACATGGATTTGGGTCTTCATAATTCTGGTGATGAAGTCTGTGGTTTTTAACATGGATAGCCTAAAAACCTTTGTTGGATAAGGCTTGGTCTAAATAAACCTAGACAATTGCTATTTTACTTTCAATATTCTCATATTGGTGATATGAACACTTCCACAGTTTGGTTTTAGACTGTTTGATTGATGTAACAGGCTCAGTGTCATCTTCTAACCTATCATTAGTAATTTTTCTACCTTTATTTAATGGCATTTATTTTGGCATTTCATCTTTCTCCTGGAAGTTTTAACATGAATTACTTTAAAGGAACATTCTTGGCACACTCTTGGTTTTAGATATATGTTCCTTTTATTGATTTTGTTAAGGAATAATCAACATTTATTGAGTGATTTTGCTGAATACACAAAAGGCTAATATTTGTTGAGTGGCTGCACATAAAGGATTTTCACAGAGTTGTAAGTCTAGAAAGAAATTCTGGACAAATGTTCTATGTCTTTTGTTAGCCTTTCCACTTCCTCATCCCCTATCCTACCACCCATAATGTTCCTCAATATTTTTTATGAATGTTTGGATTGAGCACATATTCAGTCATATACAATATGGCAAGCTAAGCAGAGTTGCCCCCCTTAGTAATTTTGTGGCTTTCTATGAGGCACATGCTGTACACTTCATCTGTTTCTAAGTTCAGAACTTATTATAGGTAAGGACACCCAGGACATCTTTATTGATCCATATACCAGTCTATTCTACTCTCCTTGTACATGAGAGATCATAAGACCAATTCTTCTAACTGCCTCTCCCAAGATCAATATCTGGAAGACGCAAATCTTGAAGGTTAAAGAAAACCTGCATATACTGCACGTATCTCTAAGTGATGGTTTACTTGTATAAAACAAGTTAAAGAAGAGCCTATGAGAAAGCCCAATTTCTCTGATCTTTTGTGCTAAAATGAGAAAGAAATGGGTAAGTTAAAAATGGAGTTGTCTATGCCAAACCCTGAAGGTACCTCACTGATATAGTTTCAGTTTTCACTGTCACACAGCAAGTGTTCAGGGTTAGTGCCAGGAAGGGGTTCAAGCAATGGAAAATGGAGGTCTTCTCGCTACCAAGTGGTTTGTTGGACTTCTGAAGAAATAGTGTCATTCTAGGAATTCAGCATTGGTCTCTGTTGCTGGTGGGTTGGACATTCAGAGGCTGATAGGCTGGATATTCGGTAGCTAGGTCAACCTTAGAAAGTAGAATGCCATATTGTTGGACTCCTGTTTCCCTCCTCTTTGCTACCATAATCACTCCATTTATCTACCTTTTGTGACAGTTTCAGTGTAACTAAGAACAAAAGACCATGTCAATTAGTTTGTTGTTCTATGTCTTCTCTATGTTGGCTTTTAGGGAAAGGCTCCTATATATGTCCATTCATTCACTTCTACACCTTCTTTTTTTCCAATTTCCTTGTTCCTTTCCTTCTGTGTCATCCCTGAGCTTCTGACAAGATCATTGAGATACATAATTTTTTTCTTTATGGGATAATGCAACTTATCATGTACTTTTCATGTGCATGTGTCACCATCAGTTTCAACATCCAACTTAATGTTGAGTTGGGTGGCCATTTCATTTTTGTATGGATGATCACAAGATGCCCAGTGAGAAGAATTATTTTTTTCAAATGTCTCTCAAGGCCACCCATGATGGTGAGGTAAATCAGCTGCCATCTACTTTGGGCTTTCACCTTCACACAGCCACCCATCTGTAAACAAGCTCTGTCCTTTTTCTCCTCTCACTGCTGATCAAATAGAACCACCATATATGGCGAAAGATATAAGCTCAAGCAGGCACAGGTGCAAATGTAGTAGGTGTCATTAGGAACTGAGATAATTCATGTACACATCTTACTTGGTCCTACTTTGACTTGATCCTAGGTGTTCATTTTCATCTCATGGTGAATTGCTTCTGGAGCTATTTGACTTTATGGTTAATAGGTAAAACAGAATACAACTTTGATATGTGTGGTAACTGGTGCCTCATAGTCAACCAATCAACTTAAACCAAGGACCAATCGAAAGACACTTTTCAAAAAGTGTGTAACTCTTTACTGCTAGCAGCACAGTCTTGCTCCTGAATCCCAAGGCATTTGTTGTGATTCTTCCACTGCAGCTTTCCATAATTCTCAAACTGTATCTTTCCCCATTGCAGATGTATACAATATCACAGGTGTACCAAAATGTAAGTCCCAAATTGTAAAGCAGCTCACATTGCAGCTTGGACCTGCTGCACAGCCCTTTACTGGGCAGCTCCTGTTTCATTCAGTATATGAGGCAGATATCTGCTTCTAGGTATGGAATGTGCAGCCTCTAGAACAAAAAAAAAGAAAAGAAAAAAGTAGAGTCTACCAGGTTTCATGTTTCCATTTTATGGAAGAAATGCAAGATGTAGCAATTCTTTTATTTTTGAGGGGATACTTGACATGCCATGAAATCGTTAAGAATGTCACTGAAGTGGCAGGTCTCAGAATGATTGTAAGCCTATCTCCCATTCCTGTGCTACCAGGGCCTCCTGCATATTAGCAACTTCTTTATTTACGTACCCAATCAGCCTATCTGATTGATGTAGCAATGAGTACGGTATCTAGATATCCCCATATCGTCACAATATAGCAGGATAGAGACTAGAGAGATAACACTAGGGTAAGACTATAAATGAATATCACCATCCATTCAATGCGAATGTAAACTGTTTCTGATTCCCTTTTCTAATGAGAAGAAAAAAATGCATTTGTGAATCTATTGTAGCACACTGTGGATTCAGTGATTTTTAAATCTGTTCTGCAGTGATATCAAATCCAGCACAACAGTGCCAGTCAGGATAATCAGAATAGCTCCATTCTAATTGGAACAGAGCTCATCATAGTCTTCGGTCTGATTAGGGATCCACATAGTCCCCATAGGGGCAATACTGACAAATAAAATGCAGTATATTGGATATAACCATTCCTATACCCTTTAGGTTTTGAATAGTAGCAAAGATTATTCCATGCAGCCCATGATGGATATTATTTTTTATTTCCTATCTTAGATGGAATATGAGGGGTCATTTCAAAAGATTCTTCTCAGGCTTCATCACTCTGATAGCTCTTACCCCATAGACTAGAACTCAATATAGTGATTACTTCAATTGCCAAATATGTCAGTTACAATAAAACACTGCAAACCAGGGAAATGCCCACCAATTACATTTATAAACCTAGTGAATTCACTTTAAGCCAGTCCTTGGTCAAGCTTTCATATATGACCTGGATGACCCATGTTAAGTTTTTGAGTCTCTAAGGATCAGTGTTTAATAACTCTCAGAATTCCTAAGTACTTACCTTTCCTTGGTTTATACTTAGGGAAGAAATAGAGGTAGATAATTTCTATGAGATTACCTGTTCACTGTCCTGGAGGCTGGGTACCTTTTTAGCTAGAGTTCCAGATCTCAAATTTGGCTTAGGCTAGGTACTGAGCAAGCAGTTGTGACTTTTGTGGTATGTTCTGTGTCCCTGTTCTATATTCTGATTTTAAGTATTAAGCAGCATTTTCACTGGCTGCCCATATCTCTTTTGTTTAGGTGACACCATACTTTAATAACTGTCTTCTCTGGGAGCCTCATGGTCAACCAGTCACTGTGTATCAATCTTCACCTTCCTGCAGGTTAAGTTGCCTTGACTGCCCCTCTAATATTGCTGATGGCTTGTGGAAACTTCAGTCCCTTTGCTGCTGGCACATGAGTCCTGCCACCTGTTCTCTATTGTTTCAGAGATCCATCATCAACACAGTTATTAAGCCCACCTCTGTAAATGTATCTCTATTTAGTCATCTAGGGCTTGCTTCTATGACAAAGGGCCACAAATTGGGTGGCCTGGTGTCTGCAGGATCATGCTCCCTCTGAAACCTGTGAGGAAATCCTTCTTTGTCTCTTCGTAGTTTCTGGTAATTTGAGTCATATTTGATTAGGAAACACCCCAATCACCTCGTTTTAATTGATTACCTCTATAGGGACCCAATTTCCAAATAAGCTCAAATTCTAAGGTACTGGGAATTAAAACCTGAGCATCTTTTTTTTTTTTTTTAAGCAGGCGTGAGGAGACTCAGTTCAATCCTCAGTTCAACTCTCCTACCAATGTCTTAGTGATCACTAAATGTCTCACAAACACACTCATGCTAAACATGGTGAATGGCGTATCATCTGGGTCCCCTTGGAATACAATCCTCTGTTAAGTCTTCTGATCTCATGAAATATGTCATTTCATATTTCATAATTTCATTCCCTTATTTCATAAGGGAAGCATAACTGCCCTCAGCCTATTTACACTTCCCCTACCATTTGCCAGGACAAACTCAAACAGGTGTTTGCTCAGCATAATCATCTCTTCTGTAAGGGTTTTATAAACAATCATAGCAAGCAGTTTACTCTGTTTCCTGGGTTATTCCCCAGGGTATGAAATATCAAATTTCAAAAGGTCCCTAAATCTCTAAATTTTTGCTTACCCAGTCTTACAGTTCAAAACTTCTTGTCAAAAATTCCTAAAATCCAATCCTAGGACATACTTCTCTGGATTTTGCCCATATATCTTAGCTTACTCTTAAAGCTTCTGGGGATGAAATATACTATCTCTTTGAGTGACCCGATATGTTTTGAACCAGGACATGCAAGGGTTTCACATGTTTTATCACCATGACAGTAGGAGAGTAGGTAGGAGCTTCTCCTATGAGGCCAACTATTGCTCTATGGAGAAGAATCCCGAAAAGGACTTTCCTTTATGGGAGATTATACTAAAATATGATCTAGGGAAACGTGGCCACCTGTATAAACTGAGAATTCAGGAGGAGATGCAGGGCAACTTAGCCTAGAAGTCTCACTTTTAGCCTAATAGACCTGCAGCCTCAGCTGAACATTTAAACCCCAGGAGCTCTGTGACTCTATTAAGTTATCAAAATTGAGACCTCTGAGTCTCAAATTTATGCTTGTGTTTAACTATTATTCATTTCTATTCAAGGAATCAGTAATAGTAATAACTGGCCAATTCTGCTCTGCTAATAGGAATTTTCTCCCCTACATCACTTAAACACTTGAATGATCATATCAGAAAATACTCTTCTCTCTGGTAGTGTACATTCCAGTGTCATCACTGGTGAAATTTTCAGCAATTCACAACTACATTGTTCAGGGGCCTGATCATGCTCCACATTCTACTCAGGATTTGGGGGTGGCTCATCAGTGCTCTCTGAGTTATAAGGGAGCCAGTCTTAGTCACAACTTCCAGATCACTTATGTCAGCTCAGGTCTTTCAAGAAGTATTCTATGATAAGATGGATAAAAGTTGTGAGGTTAAAGGGAGAAAGCAGAAGACAAGACCTGTATTCTAGCACAGTACAAGTCTGACTTTGGGTTTGTTTTTTATTTATATTTCTTTGTACCAAGGATTGAAACTAGGATTTTTTAACAAGTGAGCAACATCCCCAGCCACATTCCCAGCTCTAGAACCAATGTGATTATAGGCATGTGCCACAATACCCAGCCAAGTCTGACATTTGTGAAAAGGGAATGGGAAGAAAATAGAATTGACAGACTCAATGCAGTGCCAAGAAGGTCTTGGCCAGACTGATGAGGATCTCCTAGCAAGGACTGCTCATTAGAGTCCAGCACTGAGCATGAATGACCTGGCTTGAGGGCTCCCATTATGCTTGGTCATTGGCTGGGGGAAACATGACTCAGTAAGATCAGCACAATGGGATGTGCATCTGGAGATGGGATGGATTTGTAGACTGTCATGCTAAATGAAATAAGCCAATACTCCCCAAGACAAAGGTCAAATGTTTTCTCTGATATCTGAATGCTAACCCAAAATAAGCCAGGGGATTGGGAGGGAAAAAGGAAGTTCAGTGGATTAGATAAAGGGGAATGAATGAAGGAATAGAAATAGCAAAGACAGTGGAATGAATCTAACTTTCCTATGTTCATATATGAATACACCAGTTAATCTCAACATCATGTACATCTGCAAGAATGAGATCCTAATGAGAATAAGATCTATCCCATGCCTGTGTGATATATAAGAATAGATGATGATGTCACATATAACTAAAAAGGACCAATTTTTTGAAAAAAAAATTATAAGCTATAGCTGTGGAGACTCTTAGATAACTTACCCCACAGCAGGTTTTCTTGAAGGAAGAATTTAGTAATATGCTTTCATGCCAACATACCCTTGAGAATTGATAAAGCATGAGTCTTTGAGTTGAGATTACAGTCCACCAACATATTTTAGGATACTCTTCCAGTGAAATACTTGTTGCCCACACAATTGCATTAAATTAGATTCACCTCTCTTCTTTGTGAAAATGACTTTGGTGTTAGGACTTTGAAACTTACTCTGAAACTTTCTTCCACCTCTTAAATTAATTTCAAAGTCTTTGGTAAGAAATAAAGGAAAGGGAGGGGTGATAAGAACAGGAAAGATAATGAAATGAATCTGATATACCTTTCCTATGGATATGTATGAATACACTGCAGTGAATCTCCACATTATGTACATCCACCAGACTGAGATCCTAATTAGAATAAGATGTACTCCATGTTTGTATAAATATGTCACATTTGACTCTGCTATCTTGTATAATGAAAAATAACTAATAAAAAGAAATTAAATAAACAAGTTACAAAATATGTTCCTTTGAAACAATCCTCATAGAAATGTTGCTATTTAAAATTTGAATATTTTACATTGAATTCATACATCTCTTTAGGGAGTCATCTCTCTTAGTCAAGTCTTCCTCTGTCTTTTCCTCTTTATTGGCTTGGAAACTAAGAGACACAAAAATTTGGAGGGGGCAGTGGAAAAGATACTATTACTTCAAAAACTGAAGTTAATTCCAAAATAAGAATTTTCAATTCTCTTTACTCACAATATATTCTCAGTTCAAGTAATCAATACTAGCTGCTACAATAGACAAACTCCAAAATCTCTGTAGCTTAACACAATAAAACTTATCCAACATTGTTTAGCAGAATGCTTCTGACCATTTGGCAACTCAAGGATTCAGGTTTCTTCTACTCTATAATGTACCCTTATTGTCATATGATTTTCAAATTGGTTGCAGCAGGCTAAGAGAACAACACTGACCCTTAAATGCCCAGAACAAAAGTGACATATCACTCCCATTCACATTCTTTACTGTCAGAAATCACTTATACATCCTCAGTCAAACAGCAAAGGAGTAACCCTTGCTGAGCATCTTTAGTTTTTGCACATCATGCCCATTTGTCTATGGTCATCCTAGGCTGAGGTGACTGGCATGTATTTTTTTCTTCATTTCACAACCTCTGAAAGAGCTCCATATATATGTATCCTCTCCTTCATTAGGAAAGAAGAATATTGTACAAAGAATGAGACACAGAGCTACCTAATATAAAACACACAACTAAGTGTCATTTGTTTTACAATCCCAATATCATTCTGTATGGGTTTTAGTCAGCTTTTTTGCTGCTGTGACTACAAGATATGACCAGAACAATTTTAGAGGAGGAAAATTATTTGAGGGCTCATGGTTTCAGAGGCCTTAGTCCATATAAGGCCAGCTGCATTCCTCAGGTCTCAAGGAGAGGCTGAACATCATGGCGGGAGAAGGGGGTGGAGGGAAGCAGCTCACATGGTGATCAGGAAGCAGAGAGAGGGGCTTCACTCACCAGATATAAATATACACCCCCAAGCCACAACCTACCACTTTAGTTTCAGTTAATCCCTATCACGGGATTAATTCACTGACTGGATTAAGACTCTCACAAACCAATCATTTCTCCTCTGAACCTTCTTGCATTGTCTCACACATGAGCATTTGGGGGATACCACATCTAAACCATAACAGTATGTCTTCAATGTCTTTAGTATTTCTCCTTTTTATCAAATATTTTAATTGAAGAATTACATACCTGATCCAAGACAGACAGTATGGTAATGGTGGGGAAAAAAATCAAATAACTCTACTTAAAAAACATACTATGTAATACCTAATGACATGCAAATAAATACAAGGCTTATCCAAAAATATGGGATTAGTTTCTTTCTTGTAAAATTTGAATTTAAAGTGATAATTCTAGGTCTTCTCATTAGAACAAACTTAGAATTTGCTTATTTCACAGCAGATTAGAAATCTATCCCGCTAAATGTATTATTTTCCATTTCTGTTTTTAACAAATTATCACAAAACCAGTGACCTAAAACAACACAGATTTATTCCCTTAGTAGTATAGGTAAGAATTCTGAAAGGAGTTTTATGAGACTAAAATCAATGTGTTAGCAGGGATGATTCCTTTAGGAAGGCCCAGGGGAAAATCCATTTCTTGACTCTTCTAACATCTGAAGATTACTAGCATTCCCCGGTTTATGGTTTCATCACTACCATGTTTCTGACTTTACATAAACTTCTTTGTCTTTGATTCTACTGCCTCCCTCTTATCAGAATCTTTTTTTATTATACTGGGCGTCCCTGGGTAGTCCAGGATAATCTCCTTGATCACAATATCCTCAATTTAACATCTGAAGAGGCCTTTTACTATAAAGTAACATAGTCTCAGGTTCTAGTATTAGATGTGGTCATCCATGGAGGACATTATTCATATAAGTAGCTATCTATACAAGTGTGTAACTATCCATATTCATGTGTGAAACACCCACTATCTTTCTTATATACCTCACATTGTTATCAAAAGTCAATTAGTCAGCTGAAGATAGAGATAAAATTATGATATAACAAATTTATCTTCTTGAAATTAAATGAGCGATGCAACAACAAAATCTTCACCATTAGACAACTATGACTTGGTTAAGGAACACCTACTTATTAAGTAGTATGGATCACTTGACAAATTTTATGGAGTTCAAGGTACCTTTTGGGAACAAAGATCAAGTTCTCTACCACTCCCATACTGAGGTTGAATGTTCAGTTTTCTTTGGTGGTGATGAGAATCTTTATCAGAATCAGGGTACACAGGTGAACCAGGGTACACAGGTAGGATAGAGTCCCCAGGGAAGCATACTAGAAACAATAAAAATAACTTTTACAGGAGGGATCAAGTGTTTAATTTAAATCACAAATAACTCCAGCCATGGAGATAATCTGGAGGCAAAGAAATCATCATGTAATTATACAATCTCAGTAAGGAAGAACTCTCTGATAGATATGATTCTGTTCTGGTCCATTAATCTGATGTTTTCAAAGCTTTACCTGTTTTTTTTCCCCCCTTTTTAAGTGTCATCTACTCTGATATTTTCTCTGATATTTTGTTACTTCACCAGTCATTTAGTTTCTACCTAATTTTCAATTAAGTAGTGACCTAATTGTTACTATTGCAATGGAGTTACTGTAGGATACTCTAAAATCTTTTAACCAATGTAATGGAATTATAATGGCATTATAATGGGCTCCTCATAATTTCTTTTTACTATTGTACTGCTGTCATAATGGCATTGTAAGGGGTGCTCCATAAACATGCACTGAAATCATTTTGCCACCATCATGACAGTGAAATGAGTCCCCATAGAGTTTATTTGAAATTGTTTTGCTCTTATAATGGCATTATTAATGCAGTCTCCATAGACTTACAGGGAAATTGTTTGACCATCATAATGTGGTCTTCATAGACTTACAATAAAATCTCTCACCAGTGTAATGTGGTTTCCATTAACTTGCACTAAAATCATTTTCCTACCATAATGGCATTATAATAGGGTATTCATGAACTTGGGCTACCAAAGTTTGGTTCTCTTGATGGCATCATAGCAACATTGTTACAAAGACAGTTAAAGTAATGTTGATGCTCTGTTGTGTCATAAGAAAAGACTGTAAGTAACACTCATCTACTTTTCACACTTAAGTAGCATGTGGTTTTTCCTTTAAAAGTATTATACTGACCACAATATACTTTATAAAGCAACAACAATCACTTCGCAAATAACTAGATGAAAGAACCCTAAATTCTGAGGGCATAATCTTATCTCATGTGCCCTCTATAAATTCTAATGGGTATTATTAATTTGACTTTGAAAAAAGCACGACACATTCTTTATTCATAGTTTTTCCAACAGAAGAAATATTAGTTTTATAAATGCTCTTGTATGATACAATTAGTGATTTTATAAAGATGGGTATAACGTACAGATAAGTACATTCTAGACCTTACTGGAAGCTGTTTGAAGTATATGAGGTTTATTCAGAAGGTTTTTTTTTTGTTGTTGTTGTTGTTGTTGTTGTTTTAATAACATTAGTCCTTCAATTTTAAAAGACAATTTTAATGCAGATAATTCACTGGAAATAAGTGAATTTAATATAAAGATAGACTCAAAGTATATAATATAATGGATTCCATATTTATTCAATATACAGTCCCAGTGTTAGGTGCAAAATTAGGAGACTTAGGCAGAATAAAGGGTGTGATGTAAAGGAAGTTTTATGTTTGCACAGAGTGTGATTAGGTTAGTGTTAATGTAACTTTGCAAACAGCTTTTTGGGACCCATTTACTATAAACAATTTATTACCCTGAAAAACTTTAATGAACAGTCTCTGAATTAGCAATAGCATAGTGAGCTATGTATGATTTTTAAGAAGCACAATTTGTTGTGCTTTATTGTTATAATTTTTTTCTGTTTTACTCATATCCTACCAGGTTCTTCCTCTGATTTCCTTTAGGCACACCCATGAAATCTCACAATAGAAACCAAATCTGTTAAGTATGTAATGGCTTGGGACTATGGCATATTATACTGATAGAAATTTAATTATTGAAGGAAATAGCAAGTGGTTGTTTTGTATGAGTCACCAGTAATAATTTTTTTCATGGGATGAAGACATAATTGCCTTGGAGAAGCTCATTTTTTGTTCTAAAACACTTTCTAGGGCTATGGATGTAGTTCGATGGAAGGGTATTTGCCTGACATATATGAAGCCCTGTGTTAATGCCCATTCTAAGTGTTATTCTTTCACTATAAAAATATATTAAGTATGTACCAATTGCCCTGGAAGAATGATATAGCAAAATGTTCTTTAGAAGTCAAAGAGATCCCTGTAAGTACCAATTTAATAGGTCATATAGATCACTGGGAAGCAGGTGGAAGTTTTTGTACAGGAATAAGGAACCTTCTGGAAACTCCAGCATGTTCCTTTTGAGGTTCAAGATTATCACATACTCTTTGAAGAATTGAGACAGTGGGACAATGGAGAACCATAGTTAGAAAAGGATTAGCACACAGGATGCCTGGACTGGTCACTGACTTTAGTGCCAAGACCTAAATAGTCATGGGTTGGTGAACAAAGGCAGTGAAGTATTTGGTTCAAGCTGGTAGACACTCCCAGTGCTGTGTATACTTTCAGACAAATGGCTATTTATTAAAAGTAGTAAAACAATAATAATGTTACTGTATCATAGATTTTTCTGTGTGACTATGTAGATCATCTCAAAACAACTATAAGGCTAGTATTTTATGATACACATTTTATGCAAGGAAAAACTAGGTGAATGAAGGATTAGACCAAGGACAAACAGTTATTAAGAGACTGAGACATGAATTACTGAGGCAGTTTAACTCTTATGTCTACCTATTTTTGTATTTCATCATTGGGTGGGCTCAAACTTGGACTCCCTTATTCTCAGCACACTGACACAGAAGGGTCTTACTCCCAATGTCCTGGACAGTAGGAGTGATTTGAGATCTGGTGCTTATATTACACTGACGAAGTAGATACTAAGGAAATCTTCATCCTGCCCATTAGACCTTAGAAAGTAATGTCAGGACAGAACTGGCAAAATCAGAACAGCAGAGAATTTAGCATCCCATTATATAGGTCTACAGGTGTGTTCTACATAACAAATGTGACTGACAACAGTGATTGCTGCAGAAACTGGGGAACTCCTTCCCTTAAGTTGATCTGTTTTTTCATTTCTTTACCAAAGTGTGGTAAAGAATTGGCCCCCTTGGAGTGAGAAAGTCTCCAGAGTTTTTGAAATATTCAGGGAGTTGGAGGAATCTCAAGAGAGATACTTGAGTTGCTGCTAATGGGCTTGTGAAAACTCTAGAGATTAATTTTAATACTAAGAATAGAAATGACCTCATTTATATCAAAAGCTCATGAAACAGGTCATTTTGCATATTCTACAAAGACCTCTGGATTAACATACACCAGCAAGATTTCAGAAAATAAAAATGCAAGGGATGATTATCTCATAAGAATTTAATGAAAGTCACTGGCTTTTACTGCCAAACATGGATTATAAAGTTACAAATAAAATAGAAAAACAAATCATAATGGTCAAAGAATGGTAGCAAACTAACATCAGGACAAATTTAAGAAAATAACTATGTCCAAATTAAAATATGACACTACATAATTGACATTTAATATAGCAAAAACAAACATTTGTGACTTTATCATTTTATTTCTATGAAAAGATTAACATCAACACTAAGGACATCATCATTCCTTAATGTTAACAAGAGGTCTTGTAGGTCAGTAGAAAGAACATGCTGAATAAGGTCAGACAGGTGAAATAATAGAACCTACTTCCAGCGTATGTTGGGAAAACTAAATGAGATAATTCACCTATAACATTTAACAAATTGCTTGACACATGGTAAACACCTAATGGATACCAGCTCTCACAACATTTTTATTATTGTGCTTTTGTTGATGTTTGCCACCTAACCTCTTTGTCTCTCACAAGCTTTATCTTCAAAGGGAGAAAGTCAAATTTAATGCAATCCTGGCCCTTCTTAATTTTCGAGTTATTTGAACATAGGGATATAAACAAGGAATTCTAATGGCATATTTTCTAAAAAATTCTGGTAAACTAAAAATTATTTGGGGCACAGGTAGTAGAACCATTGTGAAAATTGGAGTTGTGCAGACCAGTTACTTGGGAGGACCTGCAGACTCTCCACTCAGAGTGTAAGTATCATTATGCATCTTAAGAAGAAAAAGGCTGGTGACTAAATAGCAAGAATTATTGGTAAACACTGGTTATTGTGGAGCAAGTTACCCAGTAACTCCTGGGATGGCAAAAATCAGCAGAATCTTCCCCTTCAAATAAAAATATCCTTATAGCTAATAATCCAGTCACTGTATCCATGAGCTGTGGGTGTCAGAACTCTTTAAAAGGAAGTCTTTTGAGACTTACTGATATGAAGAGAAAATAGTTTGTTGGTCTGTCAACATGATTGACTAAGATTGCCAACCAATGAACTTGTCAAAGTTAGAAGAACAAAAGTTAAATTTGTTCAGATCAAATATTAAGACAAACATTGAGTTCAATGGAAACTAAAAACTGGGACTGATTCTAGGGATATAAAGAAGATAACATGAAATGCAAAAAGTACAGTAACTGCTGTTGACCTTGACAGCTACCAAACCTCCTGGCTAAGAGTCATTATTTTCTTATTAGGGTGTAAGTACATTATTCACACAGGTAGAGCAAGTCTTTAACAAAAGCAAGGCAAAAAAATTGTGATGTAGTTAGTAATGTAAGGTCTCCAGTCCCAATCCTTAAATTCTCTAGAGTTACTGTGAGTCCCAAAGTTTTTTTATTCATTGAGCCATCTCAGTGTCCTCTCCCCAGGTTTAGGCTGTGACTCACAACAAGACACATTAACTAAAAATGCATCATGGGCCCTTATTGCCTTTCCTCTCAATTCCTTTAGCTATCTGATCTTTCCCTTCATCAGCTCTTCTTGGTCATCTCTACTACTAATACTGATTTCAAGTTTATTCTTCCTGAAAAGAATGATAATGGAACATTTTTAAGGAAAAATTTTTATAGCCCATGAATGGGTTATCACAATGACTCACAGTTTTAGTAGAATGAGCAGTTTGCCGCTGCAGCATAAATAAATAGCTTACTATTTAAAATTGTCAAATTTTTAGAATAAATTTCTAGGTGAATACTGTTGATTGAGGTATAAATACACAGAGGGATTGACAGAAAGTGTGTAAGCCTCTTGCCTTCAGCTCATTTAATACCGCTGGGATATGTGTGTGCATGTGTATGTGTGTTTCTGGGTAGTTGTTAAACGGATACACACACACACACACACACACACACACACACACTGCATGGACAAATAGATGTCATTTTTATCTGAGAGAGTGATCCAAATTGTTGTATGAAGCAATGATTTGATTTTTCATGCCTGTGTAAGATCCTACCATATGAATATAATGAAAGTTATTTAACCAGTGTACTTAAATGAATATCTGGATTGATATAAGCATTCATGTTCAAATCTTCATAGGAATACATGTTTTAATTTCTTTTAAGTTTGTGTCTTTAGATATAATTCTGGATTATAAAGTGCTACCTGTTAAACTGTAGTAGATAATGACAGTTTTACAAAATGGTTAAAGCAGATTTTCATCATCACCAGTATAGAATTCCAGTTGTTCTAAATTCTTCCTAAAGTTAGGTGTTATGTTTTTTATTTCAACCTTTAAAGACGGTGTATAGTGCTGTATGTTTTTATGTATGATCAGTGTGCATTTCTTCGATGTTTGATGTTGAATTCAAAACTTCATATGGAAATTTTGTGTTCAAATATTTACAAAATAGTAACAATAGTAACAAAATTTTACTTCATTGAATCGGTAGTAATAAAGAATAAAATTTTAATTCTATCTCTGCCTGAAATTAATAGGATGATCTTGGACAATGTATTGTTTTTGTCTGGCTCATGAGTTAACCACCTGCAAATTAACAGTATGACTATGCTATTGTAAGGTTGCTTATATTCCCAGCATGTACAGTTTATCAAATGCTTTATTCTGTGTCCTATACTAAATCTCTAGCCAGGGAAGTTTCTTATGCTCAGTGGAAAGAAAGTCATATGTAAACAAAATAAGCATTTATTCCTGGTTATTTTCATCTAGATTTCCAATTTCTTTGGATTCATTTAGATTTTTGATCCTATCCCTTAGCTGAAGCCTAAAGAGTCTAACAACCTCCTCATTTTTACGGGATCTTTTACTCAGATTCCCCAAGAAACTCCTCTAGGTCCCTTGACAGGGGGACATGGCTACAGGGCCACCAGCTTTCTCTCATTTGTGCTGACACAGCTCTCCTGTCATATTTAAATCTCAAAAAGGGTTATGCCCTCACCAAGGTGAATGACTTTCCATCTGCTTCAGGGAACCTTCAGAGCTCAGGAGTGTTGGAACACATCAGGTAGTTACTGCAAGAAAAATAATTTCTTGTTACATACAGTTAGTAATGAAAGGGTCTTTACACTATCTTATTGAAACTAAAACCACAAAAAAAGAACATCCTTTTCCCTTTTGTGTCCAACCCAAACTAATGGTGATTGATGGCCTTAGCCATACATGGGTTTTTTTTTTTCTCTTAAGATTTTCTTAACTCTACATACATAAATGATTCCATTGGAGAGGATAATTTTTAGTGGCAAAATTGCTACTTAGTATAAAATTAGCCTCTTTAAAAGCTGTATTAACTCTTCAAAGCCAGTAGATTTCCAGTGTAGTGAGGTCATCATTTACATTGACATAGTCATTTGAATGCATTTCACAGAAAGAGTATGAAACTGGACCTTGGTTTACAAAAAGATTAGGCTTCCTGGACTTTCACTTGTTTAGGTTTATCAGTCTCTCAATTAGACTCAAGTCTTACTTGGTTATATGACATGTGATTAGTAGTATGTCCCATTTCTCATTTTTCCACAGAATCATTGATTTGTGAATTTAGCACATACTAAACATCGATCTCAGGAGCTATGGTATTACTGAGAATATGATAGGAAAAAACAATGAAAGTCATCTTCTCTGCCCTTGTGAGTCTGAGAATCTTGGAGGTATCACTGTGCTAAGGTCTCAAGCTTCAAATCTTAAACATCCAATAATCCACATTAAGTAGCCTAATGGGGTAATCAACGTTTCAAAATCATTAAAGTTTCTAAAGCATGCTTGAACGACAGGTAAAAGAATTCCCTTTCTTCTACAGATATTTTTTGCTTCATTTCACTTGACTGGGATCATTCTAAATCCTGAGGAGCCAGGAGTGAAGAAGACAGATGTGTCTGCTGTCCTCTGGAGCTTCTGACCCATCGTTATTTCACATTCTGCTTGGAAAATTCCATGCTTAATGGCTCAGAGCCTAGGTCACTACTAAATTATTAACAGCGGGTTTGATCTTCATGTAAATGCTAATGCTCATGTGTATCCTCTTCCCAGGAACTCCAAGACCTAGTTATTACCTCCCTTTAAAATTAAAAGGATGAAGTGTGTATATAAATGTGTGTGTACTTTGAGTGTTTTGTTAGTCAAGATTGCATGCAGCATGGAGGGGAAGGGCATGACAGAATTGTTCTTGTGTATTTACTTATTTACTTGGTGTTTGAACCCAGGGCTTCTCACATACTTGGCATGCGTTTTAGATGGAATTACATCCCAACCCTTTTAAAATTTTATTTCAAGACAGGATCTGGGTAAACTGGCAATACAGACCCCAAACGTACCCATGTAGTTAGGTTTACAGTGGGCACCACCACACCTGGCAATTCTCGCATCTTTAAATATCCCCTATTAGGCTTACATATTAGTTATAATTGCCTCCTAATGTCTCATTCATATCAGAATATGGTATGTTCACACTAGTAAACTTTAAAGTTAGTTAGAAATTTTGAATTTAGATTACCTCTCTGGCATTCAATACCCAAATGACCTTAGTTGTTTTTTTTTTTTTTTTCTCTTGTTTCTTTACTTGAACAATCTCATCAGTAAAATGGGGATAATAATTCCCATTTCCTGCTTAATGAAATTTTTAAAAGGATATTGGATTGCACAGGACAACTCTTTCAATTACATAGTAAGAGGCACTATTTGTTTAATAAATGAGCTAATACTACAGTTCTGCCTCACTGTCATGGCTACTAACAACTGGGAGAAGAGGACAAAGAGTCCTTGCTGCCTGTTCCCTGCTGTTTATACACTACAAAAGGACCACCATCTTCCCTGATCTCTCTGCCAATCACCAATAGTTCAAAACGTTTTTTTTTTTTTTTTTTTTGCTAGGAACCAAGTCATGCTTTCAGTATAAATATAATATCTGGATGGATGAGCACATCTGCTCCAGAAATACACCTTTTTTCGTAGAGGGAGAGCTTTCACAAAGTTCCCTCACCCATGCTTTGCTCCACCATCGAATATTCCTTTCCCTATGGGTCAGTTATCCCATTTCACTAATGAGGCATGGATAAGCTAAATGATATCATTCAGGCACAAATGACAATTAGATGGCAGAGCTGGAATTAGAACCCATTAGACGGCTTTACTTCCAGTTCTGTTCTCATGTCATTGAACAAGGCTTGTGCTCCATTTCAGCTCAGATTTCTTATTTACAGTTGACGTTTTGTTGTCTAGAGTTTCAGATTAGCACTCTGACCTCCTAAAAACAGGTTTAAGTGATTGTAGCACTCTTGCCTCAGTGCACTTTTATTTTTGCTTAATCAATTCATCAAGACCTTCTATTGTTAGCAGGAGAGGCAGAGACCAAGAATTTTCACGACAGCTCCAAATACTCGATTATTCACCTGAAATGAAGTGTTTTATGGAAGCAAGATAGACACAACCAGCATTGTTATGATTTAACAAGTGAGCTGCTCTGGATCAGAGCATGGAAAGAATAAGCATTTGCAGCAAAAGTAAAAATATACAATTTCATTCTACAGCTCCTCCGATAAGAAATTTTATTTTCACATATATCTAATTGGTCTGTATTAATTAACCAGAACTAAATTCAGTTGCATACAACAAAAAAATCCAAAAACAGTAGTGATTAAATACACACAAAAAAATTCACTTGCTCAAATGAAAGGGAGTAAAAAGTAGACATTCCAGTTTTGTTAATTGGCACCATGGAGTCATCAGAAAACATCCTTCTCTCTTTTTCTGCTCCATCGTCCTCATTGTGTGGCCTTAATCCTCAGTGTCACCTCATGGTCCAAAAAGCTGCTAGTGCTCCAGTTTTTCTGTCATCATTCCTGGCAGCAAGAAGAAGAAAGATTGGAGGGCAAAAGGGTATACACAGCTGCCAGTCTTCCCTGAAAGAGGTATTCCTGGGAGACTCGTGTAACTTCTGCTTATTCGTTTGACTAGATTTTATTCTCATGAACACCCTTAGTTGTATGGAGATTAGAGCATTTATTTTATTTACTTTTGTTTGTATTGTTCTGTTTGGTTTTACTTTTAAGTTGGTCATATAGACTCTGAAAATACTACCAGGTTTTATATCACAAGGAAGAATGGAGAATGTTTATTGGATAGACAGTTTGCAGTTTCTGACAGTGATTAGACCCTGCACGAAGTCTATGAGAATTATTTGGGAAACATGAGAATTATTTGGGAAGCAATTAGTGAACGGTCTCACAAAAAAAATCATACAAAAAATTAGTCCATATGAATTAATAATCCTACAAAGAACTCTAAGGAATTCTTTACTTTTCCATTTCAACAACAAAAGCAATACATGTTGTTCTAACAAATAAGCAATATAGAAATATGAAGAAAAAAGTTAATAATCTTTTCCATTCCTTTTTGCTGTCTTGCCCCCTCCTCACCCTTGAGAAAACCAAAGCTAGTAGTTTATGTGTATTTTTTCTACCCCTCCCTAGTATTATACAAATATATATGTACATGTTTTTGTTAGTAACCAAAATAGGATTGTAGCATGCAGGTTGTTCTCCAACTTGATTTTTTAACCTGATCTAAATTCAATACTTAAAGATGTTCTCGTTATTTTTTAATGGCTATGTAAAATTTTGGACTATAGATATACCATAACTGTTTCACAAACAAGGTAACTTTTAGATTAAAACAACAAAACCAGCATGAAGAAGTACTAAAGATGGCTAAAAACAGAGTCTAAATAGTTAAGAGAAAGGTAGAGGTTTCGAGTCGAGCTTGCTGAGTTCATGTAGCTAGCTAAGGACACAGAGCATGCTCAGTATGGGACTGCACCGTGCTCAGGATAGAGGAGGCACTTTTTCGCATAGCTTCTTATGCCACAAAATCCCTAAGGATGCCATTTATGCCATCTGGCTTTGTTGTTACTCTCAATCAGCATCTTTAGACATTTTATACTATTCATTTTTTCCCTTTTCAAAACATCTCCCCAATCAAATCACCATCTAATTTCTAAATTCTGAAAAAAAAAATGTTTAAAACAATTATTAAAAACTTTGCCCTTAAACTACTTTTTCTGTTTATTAGATACACGACTAGATAAACTTTTTTCCATTTGAGGTTGAGAAGTATTTTTATTATTTTCTTGGTTTTCACACATTTTTCTTACATTTATTCTGCCCCTTGTCCTTCCCTCTTATGCTCTGCAGTCACCAGAGTCCCACCTTATGGATAGGGATATGTTCTGGGAGCTCCAGAAAATGCCTGAATCTATGGAATATAT
>JAJEJO010038826.1:0-10324 GCA_020662805.1 Glaucomys volans
ACCATGCAGTGACTGTCTCATGTTGCTATCTCCCACACAGTCAACATGGCAGTGTGAGGTCCAGTGGGACCCTTGATTGTATTTGTTCTAGGTTTTCTGGTCCCCAGAGCAGCTTAGTCCCTGACACCAGGACCGTTCTCAAGATGGCTCTGTAGTGGGATTTTCGTGTAGTAAAAAACAGAGCATTTGGGCATTCAGCATGAAGCAGTTATTATTAGCGGGCACTGGCCCAGCAGATTAGTATCCAAAGGCTGAGCCTCAGTTGGAGGGAGTCATCACCTTATATGCCTCCTGCAAGCTCTTTGTCTCCCATATAAGGTAATACACATTCTGATTAGGGATTCTTATGCTGTAGAGTTGCAATGAAGTTAGGACAGAGCACAGATTTACAACGGAGTTGGCGTGCACACTGAATGCCCTGGGAGAGCCCCTACCACAGTTCCTATTTACAGCACTCAGAGTTTGCTAAGCAATATAAATGATGTTCTCCTGTAAAGCCAGGTGGTAGTTGTTGAGAAGTTACTCCAAGACCAAATCCCCAAACTAGATTTAAAGTTTGTTAACAACCATGGATTTCTCCAAGTAGGGCAGCTGGATTGCTGTTATTATAGGGGTTATTTGCACGCTCCAGCTCCCCTTTATAAACATTGGGTTCTGTGCCCCCAGCAAGGGAGCAGGGGTGAAGCTGTGAATTGCTTTGTGCTTTTCTCTTTGCTGCCTTTCCAATATTCCGTGTTGTTTAAACTTTTCATCACCACTTTATGGTTCCCAAAGTCTTCCTTTCTTTCTCTCTTTGGGTTAATTTTCCATTTGTTGCATGACTCTTCTTTCTCTCACAGTCACATGAAAGTTACTTCTATTTGGCCATCTTGGCTCCACCTCCCAAGTATATTGTTCTCATAGCAGTTTCAGGTTCACAAAAAAATTGAGAGGAAAATTCAGAGATGTTCCTTACACCCCTTAACCAAATATGGATAATTTCATTGCTGAAATTGTTCCATTTTTAGCAAGTTTTTCTCTGGTTCCTACATAACTTTGACCACAACAATGGTATTTTTTTAAATAAACAATTTCTTACTTTATACGCTGCTCTAGCATTTGCATATTATACCCAGAACTACAAGGACTAATTTCTCTTCATTTCCTTTTATTTCAGAATAATTTTGAAAACCAAGATCTATGTGTTAGATGTGTTCCTTGTTATTGGGGGATAGCATTTCTCTTAGACCTTCTCAGCTGACAGAACAACTATATGTATGATGACTCCTGTATAAACACATACATATAAATATTACAATATGTAACCATTTGTACCAACATTAAACTAAGCACAAGTCCTTACAGGTATCTCTAATCCAGTACACATGGATCATTGTAGCTGCCTATTTTGCTTATCTGAAAACTGCTCCAACAATAAGAATCATGATTCCTGCCATGGACCATTCAGTTATATATTTGTTCAAAACCACTAAACAGGTATAGAACTATCATAATTCTTCACTTGTAATTCCCTAAAAAACAACTTTATTAAACAGAATACCATGATTCCCTTCATTTCCAAAGTTACTTAAGTTAGCACCTCTTTCCCTTACCCTCTTCTTTAAGGTTATTTCATAAAAATAATTATATTCTTTTGTCTTCATCTCTGCTCCTTTTTGGGTTCTCCTGACCTCCTGATTCAATGATTTTTAAAAGTTTGCATAAAGTAGTGCTGACTCCTTGTGTTGCACAATTCTATGGCTTTTGACAATGGATAGCATCTGTAGTCACCATTACAGCATCATACCCTACAGAACACAGGTCTGCTTCCCCCACTTCACCTACTTACCCCTCTTCTCAACCATGACTTCCAGAAATCACTGATCCTTTTCCCTCTTTTTGTAGTTCTCTCTATTCCCCAGAAGACCTATTTGTGATTTTCCTCACATATTTGTAATTGTACAATACATAACTCTTCAATTGGTTTCTTTCACTTAGAAATCGGCATTTACAATTCTTTCATGTCTTTTCAGGACTTGATAACTCATTTGTTTTTACCCCTGAATGATATTCCATTACGTGTAGGTACTATGTTTTCTTTATTCATTCATCAAATGAAAACATCTTGCTTACTTCTATTTTTTATGATCATCTATAAAGCTAATATAAATATTTGTGATTTTATATGGATATATATTTTCAACAACAATTTTATATATATGTAGGAGCACAGTTGCTGGATTATATGGCTAAGTTATGCTTATATTTGCAAGAAACTGTCAAGTTGTCATCCAGAGTTGCTGTACGATTGATTTTGCAACCACACAGAGAAAGAGAGCTCCTGTTGCTCTGTGTCCTTGTCAGCAATTGATGTTGCCAGTTTTGTGGGTTTTTTTTTTTTCCAGTTTTAGCCATTCTAATAGACTCTAATAGTGGTATCTCATTTTTGCTTTAACTTGCAATTCCTTAATGACAAATGATATTGACTGACTTTTCATAGGCTTATTTACCACCTGTGTATCTTCTTGAGTGAGATGTCTCTTTACATCTTTTGTTCAAGTTCTGGTTGGGTGTTCCTTTTTCCTTTTGCACTTTAAGAATTTGGTACATATTTTGGACATGAGTCTTTTGTCAGATGTTTTAACAGATATGTTCTCCCTGTCTGTGGGTTGTCTTTAAGTTCTCTTAATGATATTAATCACATGGTAGAATATTAAAAATGTTTATCAAAGTATAATTTATGTATATTTTTTCTTTTATGGATGATGTTTTTTTGGTGTTGTATATAAAATGGCATCACGAGACCCAAAGTTGCCTAGGTTATCTTCTGGAAGTTTTAAAGTTGTATATTTAGGTATGTGATTCATTTTTAGTTAATAGTAAGATCTGTGTTTAGATTTTTTTCTTTTACATAAAGATATTCAGTTGTTCCAGCTCAATTTGTTGAAAAACTACCTTTTCCCCATCAAATTGCTGTTGCTTCTTTTTTAAAAGATTGGCTATGTTGACGTGAGTCTATTTCTAGGCTTTTTATTCCATTCCATTGATGCTATCTTGATCACTGTAGCTTTTTACTAACTTTCAAAGGTGAATAGTGTCAGTCCTCTGATTTTATTCTTTAATATTGTATTAGCTTTCCTAGATCTTTTTGGCTTCATGTGAACTTTAGAATTAATTTATCAAATATTCATTAAATAGCTTTCTGACATATTTTGTAATTTTGTTGAATCTGGATCATGTTGGGATGATGTGAAATCTTAATCGTTTCTTTAGATCCATGAATATGGAATATGTCTCAATTTGAATTTTTTTCATTTCTTCAAAGTTTCATTTATGTTTACTGATCTTGTGTCTAGTTCATAGATTTGTAACTGTTTTTCTCAGTACTAATGTAAATTGTATTTTTTTAAAATTTTTTAGTACTGGGGATTAAACCCAGGTGCACTCAACCACTGAACCACATTCCCAGACTTTTATATATTTTATTTAGAGACAGGGTCTCACTGAGTTGCTGAGGGCCTTGCTAAGTTGTTGAGGCTGACTTTGAGCTTTTGATCCTCCTGCTTCAGCCTCCTGAGCCACTGGGATTACAAGCATGCACCTGGCTTGCATTGTGGTTTTAATTTCAAATTCCAACATATAGGAAATGGATGTTTATTAACCTTGCATCTGGTGCCAGTGCTATGTTTATTAGTTCCAGAAGTATATTTTGCCATTTCTTTGGGATTTTCTGTATAAATAATCATGTTATCTGCAAACAAAGATAATTTCATTTCTTCCGTCCCAGTCTGTACACTTTTTATTTTCTTGCCTGTCTGTACTAGCTAGTACTTCCAGTACAGTGTTGCATAACAGTGATAAGAGGGAACATCCTTCCCTTGCCTCCAATCATGGGGGGAAATATCCAGTTTGTTTCTCACCATTTTGAAGTTAGCTAATGGTTTTATAGATGTTATTTATCAAGTTGAGAAAGAGAAAGTTCCCCCCATTCCTAGTTTTCTGAGAATTTGTTGGAGAGTGGGTTGGGATTTTTTTTTTACATGTACTTTTTCTGTATCAATTTCTAGTACTTACTAGCTAAGTGAACTAGTTGTCTCACATATCTAGTGAGCATAATAGTAATTATCTCCAATGACTGCTGTGAGAACTGTACAAAATGCCTAGCGTATAGTAGCATTAATTTAGGTTTGGGTGATGTCAGCAGTCTGAGGGGAAGCATCCTTCCCAAGGGAGCATTATCTGTTTCTGAAATTTTAGTTTCAAGAACTTTAGTTATGCGTTAGCTAGTGACAAGTTATTTTCTCTCACTTTTCTTTCTGGCAGTCACCAAGAGATGAGCACAAAGCAGGTAGCTACATCCCAGCAGCTAAGAATAATAGCAAACAGTCTTTAGAATCAGGTTGTCCTGAGGAACTCTGCAGACATACTTCAGTCACTTGTGTTTATGTCTTTATAGAATGAAATGATCAGGTTTCTCTTAAGTTAAATTCTTGAGCAGCCAGAAAATCTGTAAGCCTGACTAGGAATTCTTGTGATTTCTGGAGGCAGAAGGCCAGGAACACTACATATGCCTGTCACCTAATACAACATTACCCTGGCTTCTTCATTTGCCTATCTTTACATAATTTTGGGGAAATGTTCGAATTATAGGCAAACACTTAGAAACACATTCTTTCACTGCAGAGCTTTTCTGACTGGGATTTTATGAGAATTAGAATTATTCAGGAGAGATGTTTTTAAACCTTCAGTGATTTTTATTTTTTAATTTAAACTGATACATAAAAATATGCACATCTATGTGGTGCTATTAGATATTTTGATAAATGTGTGTATTTTGTAATGTTTAAATCAAATTAGACATTTAGCATTTCTTTATATTGAAAATTTTCAAAATTCTTTCTTCCAGCTTTTTGAAATAATGTATTATTACTATAATGCATTGTTTAGTGTATAGTCACCCTACTGTGCAGTAGCACACCAGAACTCCTAGTGCCAGTCTAAGCATACTCGGTACCCATTACTGAATCCTCTCCCAGCCTTTGTAATGAATATTATCAACTCCTATGAGATCAACTTTTTTATATTCCACATATGAGTGAGATCATGTGGTACCTGTCTCTCAGTATCTGGCTTCTGTCACTTAACATAATCTCCATTTCCATCCATGTTTCAAATGATAGGATTTCATTCATTTTGGAGGACTTTGTTCCAATATGCTGTTTATAATGAGTACCATTCTAGTTCTCATGACACATGACTTAGAATTTATAACCTGGGTTTGAGTCAAGCTGCATTCCATAAAACCATATAATCTTAGCCATAGGTAACTTGGCTAAGAAGTTACCTAACTTCTTTGCACCTGAAAATTGGGAATAATAATACCTACCTCTCCAGATTGCTGTAGAGAATGGATGGAAATATGCAATGAAAAGCAACAAATATAACACTGCTTCCATTGTCAATACTTCATAAATGGAGGTATATGCCTTTCATCCTCAAATGGCTTCTCAAAGCTCTGGAAGTTCACCTTGAGATCAGATAGTGGAGACAGAAGTCAGAATAATAATATCCTTACCTCATCCACTCAAACCAATCCAGGCACGTATAAACATCTTCATCCCATGCTAATATTTCATTTCCCTTCTGTGTTTTGACCTTAATGCAGTGTTCTACCACTGGGAAGTGTTCTGTATATACAGCACACAATAAGCCCTTGAGAAATGCATAATAGCTAAACCATTAATTGCCTCAAGGAATTAGTTGATTCTTTCTTGTTTCTGAGGAAATCAATAGTTTCTTGCCAGGTTTATGAAATGAAGGAACTGAATCTTACAGAGCATTGCAGATTTTAAGGCCTGATTTTTTTTTTCTTCTCCTTTTGTATCCATAGGTTTCAAAAAGAAATTCTGCAAATTAGAGATATTGGCTCGGAGAAAGAATGCCTTGTATATTATGTTGAAAAGAATTTTTAATTTACTTCACATACAGACTAAGCCACAGGTTTAGTAGTTTGGATTCTACTTGTGGCATTTAATCTACTGATTTGGTACTGGAAATGACATAAAATTTAATTTTACTGGAACTCATTGTTTAAACTTACAGTCTATTGGAGTTTTTATGGCCTCTTTCAACTTGCTTGTTTATAATATCCACTAGTAAAATGATTTTGCAGTCAGCATAATTGCTCTCCTCTCTTCTTTTGTTGGGGTTGTGAAGGCAGTAGATAGTGTGGAGCTAGAAGTAGGATTCATGATGTGATTTCCCCTCCATGATGCCTAAACCCTCATTTCTTCACTTCAAAACTTCTTTCTTGATAATAGGTGAATCCTTACCATTGGCACCTCTATTGTATTCCTGGGTCCTGGCAAACTCTTCTCTCTCAGTGATGCTTAATGCATGGTGAAGCTTCCTCATCAGTCAGCATCTACTAGGGGCCAGAGAACAATTTGCCTTCTCTCTGCCAGGACTCTTTAGCCTCTTGTTTTTCTAAGTAGGTGGTTTAGTGAACTTTTTCATCTCTGTAACAAAAGACCTGACAATAATAATTTTAGAGTAGAAAAAGTTTATTTTGATCTCGGTTTCAGAGTTCTCAGTCAACTGCATTGCTCTGGACCCAAGGTGAAGCAGAACATCATGGTAGAAGAGCGTGGAGAAGGAAAAGCAACTCAGGACGTGGCAATCAGGAAACAGAGAGCTTCACTCACCAGGACAAAAGATAAACCCAAAGGCATGCCCTCAGTGACCTCTCCTCCCACCACTCCCACCTGCCTACTGTTACAGCCCAGTTAATCCATTATCAGTGGATTAATGCACAAACTCGGTTAAAGGCTCTCATAACCCAATCATTTCACCTCTAAACTTTCTTGCATTTTCTTAACAGTTGAGCTTTGGGGGACACCTCATATTTAAACCATAACAGAAGGATCTTCAAACATTCCTCTCTTTCTAGCTCATAAAAAAGTTAATCTCTTTCCCTATTAGTCCTGTTCTTCCCTCTCATGTGTTGGTTAGGAGCAAATCTGGCCAAAAGCACTCCCGTTCCTTTGTCCATGTTGTTGCAGTTGCTGTCTTTCTGCTCAGGAGCAGCACTGCCTCAGTGCAGGCAGGGGGCCACACGGAACCAGACGTGAGCAAAGCCTTTACCTCTGTCAGTCGGATTCCTGTTACTTCCATGGGGTTACAAGGATGCAGGCTATTCCACGGTACTGTTTTGTTTTGTCAATTGCTCTCTTGGCCTGCCTTCAGATTTTATTACTCGTGTAGTTTCACTGGAATTGACTTACGTCCTTCTGTTTCCTCCAGGCTTGATGCTTTGCCCTTTCTCTTCTGTAGTAGATCCCTAAAGTGGATTCCCTCTGATCAGTAATTCCCCATTCACTGCCGAATAGCAATCTGTGACTTTAAAGTCATCACTAGTTTGATGTACCTATAAATAGAAATTCCATTTGTTTACAAGTAAATGTCCACATGTAAATGTAAACGGAGATCTGAGAGCAGATTTGGCATACTCACTAGCTTCTTATGCCTTACGCATTGACCAAACCCAAAGTTATGGCTTCAGAGAATGAAGCTGAAATGGGAATTGTGATCTCAAACTGTTTTAGTCAGTTTTTTCATGGCTCTGACTAAAAGACCTGACGAGCAATTTTGGAGGAGGAAAAGTTTATTGGGGCTCATGGTTTCAGAGGTCTTAGTTTATAGACAACTGACTCCCTCCTGTAGGGCCTGAGGTGAGGAAGAACTTCATGGTAGAAGTGTGTGACAGAGGAAAGCAGCCCAGGACTTGGCAATCAGGAAGCAGGGAAAGTTCTGCTCACCAAATACAAAATATAACCTCCAAAGGCATGCCCATTGTGACTTACCTCCTTACAATTACCACCTTGCTAATCCATTCAGATAGATTAATGTACAAATTAGGTTAAGGCTCTTATAACTCAATCATTTCAGCTCTGAATGTTCTTGTATAGTCTCAGGAGCTTTTGGGAGATACCTCATATCTAAACAATAAGAGACAAAGGCTAAGAACAAACATATTAAAATATCAATGGGGTTTCTAGAGGTGGGATCTTAAAAGTCTAGAGAAGTTCTGTCCAATAGAACTTTCTTAATGGAAATGTTTTAAAATAGTCCATGATGTTTAATACAGTATTAATGAGCTACATATGAGCACTGAACACTAAAAATGTGACTAGAGTAGCTAAAGAACTGAATTTTAAATTTTATTCACTTTAAATTTTAATTAGCCACAAGTAGGTAGTGGCTACTATATTAGATAGAGCAGAAGGATCAGCAAAACTCAGATATAGATTCTGGAGTGAGGGACCAAGGAGATTATACTTCAAGCTAGTAACAGGGAACAGGGAGGAAGTCCCATGCAAGTCTTTTTCTAGAAAGCTAGACTTTAGTAACTTGCTTTTGTGGATAGACTGAGTTGTACTCAGAACTTTATAGAGGGGTACTGAAACCAAGATATCTGGATGATCCTCTTGGTCTCCACCAATTGCTGCTTAAGAGATTGTAAGCTTTCCCTAAAAAGTGGTCTAAAGAACCAATACCACAAGGACCAATATTATAGTTTTAATTTTTGCAAAATCAAATAATTTTAATTTCAATCATTATTTCTTTTTTTGTGGAAGATTTCAGTTAAATAATGTTTCTAAAGAATCTACATGGATTTATTATTGAAAAATTATCCCTTACCCTTATTTAGAGACCTCAGAGCACTTGTTTTAATTAAAGTACTCAGGAATATCTCTAATAAAATTATTTCCAGGATAAGATCATGTAGAATCTAAAACAATCAAAGGCACACCTAGATACTATAGCAGTTTATATTCTCAGGCCAGGGAAGCTTCCAGGAGAGTAACATCCTGTTTTACCCAGTATGTTAGCATAAAAAAGAATATCCAAACCCCTCAGATTCCACCCAAATTATTAGAACTATTATATGAATTGAGCAAAGTTTTAGTATACAGAATCAACATATAAAAATTAGTGTGATTAGCTGGGCATGGTGGCGCACGCCTGTAATCCCAGCTCTTGGGAGGCTGAGGCAGGAGGATCACAAGTTCAAAGCCAGCCTCAGCAAGGGCAAGGTGCTAAGCACCTTGGTGACACCCTGTCTCTAATAAAATACAAAATAGGGCTTAGGATGTGGCTCAGTGGCCGAGTGCCCTTGAGTTCAATCCCCAGTTCCAAAAAAAGAAAAAAAAATCAGTGTGATTGCAATATACTAATAGTAAATTATCTGAAATAGAAATTAAGAAACTCATACAGTACATACAAGAATGACTAAAATACCTAGGAACGAATTTAATCGAAGTAAAAAATTCATAGTGAGAATTATAAAACATTGATGAAAGAATTCAAAGAGGACACACACACACACACACACACACACGAAGGGACATCTTGTGTTCATGGTTTAAAAGAAAATTTTTTAAGTGTCCATATTAACCAAAGCAATCTACAGATTCAATGTAATCCCTACCAAATACCAATAATATTCTTTATAGAAGTAGAAACAATAATCTTATAATTTATATGGAATACCACTACAAAAAAATAAAAAAAACTTGAATAGCAAAAGCCAGCTTTAATAAAAAGAAAACAGGAGGTATTATACTGCCAGACTTCAAAATATGTTACAAAGCAGTAACTCAACTAGCTTGGTATTGGCATAGACACCAATGGAACAGAATAGAAAGCCAGTGTGGTAGAAGGATGGGTGAGTGATGCATCTGAAGCCAACGTGTTTCCAAAGGAGGAAGCTAGCAATGTAAGTACTGCTGAGAGGCCAAGTAACAGGAGGACTACAAATTAGCACTGGATTTTCAAGGCAAAAGTCTTGGTGATTGACAAAGTAGTTTGGGATTTGTGAGAATAAAAGCATGCTTGCATTGAGCTCCAGTGAAACTAGAGGAAGAGGGCAAGGAAATAGAAGCTGCTTCTAATGAGTTGTGCTATATTTCTTTTTTCATCTTCTTTTTATTTACTTATTGATTCATTGAAAACAAATGGAGTACAGCCATTGTTTCACTGGATGTACACAAAATAGAGTCACACCATCTGTGCGTTCATGCATGTACACAGGGCAATGGTATCTGTCACATTTTGTTATTATTTTTGCCCCCCCACCCCGACCCCACCACTCCCTTCACTTCATGCTATCTATCCTTCCTCCCTTCTTGCCACCCTTCACCCCTGCATTATGCATCATCATTCATTTATCAGTGAGACCATTCGGCCTTTGGATTTTTGGGATTGGCTGATCTCACTTAGCATAACAGTCTCCAACATCATCCATTTACCTACAAATGCCATAATTTTATTCTTCTTTATGGCT
>JAJEJO010038866.1:0-13089 GCA_020662805.1 Glaucomys volans
GCATGAGCGAGCACAGCATGGAGGAAGTGGACCCCCAGGACCCCGGTCCTCATCTCACCCTTCTCCTTCACTCACCTCTTTGAGCCCAATTTAAGAAATCACAGTGGTGGCTCAGCGTTCCGTGGTCAGCCCTGCTACCCAGCAGGTCTCCCTCGTAGCCCATCTTGGCCCCGCACATGCCCCTTTGCTCTCCATGGCAGACTGACAGGCGTGCACCTGACCCGGGGCCGCTCTGAGCAGTGCTGGCGTGGCCCTGAGGCTGCGGGAGGAGAGCAGGGCACAGCCTTTCTGCTGGTGGCTGGCGCTCCTGGGCCCAGCCCCAGCCCTGCCTCTTGCAGGAAGTAGGAATTAGCTGAGATACTGTGTGGAAGGATCCTGCCTGGAGCCTGGGCGCCAGGGGGGCTTGGAAAAGACCGCTGCCGTCTGTTCTGCCCCGTCGGGGAGGAGGCTGAGTGGCTGGACCACGGGGATGGGGACGCTGGCAGTTCTGCTCCCAGCTGGCTTTCCAGTGGCCGCCCTTCCCGGAGCCCTTGCCCTCTGAGCCCTGGCTTCTCGAAGGAGGCTGGCATCTGAGGTGTCTGGCTGGCCTGTCCCCTCCCTGACCAGAGCCCCAGGCCTCCAGAGGGAAAGGGCTCTCCTGGGTCACTCGGCAGGGACAGCAGGCTTTTCCCACCCAGCTCCAGACCCGCCTTGCTGCCCTATCCCAGCTGGCCCGGCAGGAGGTGTGGTGGCCACACCCCAAGTGCTGTTGGACTTGGGCTGTCATGGCCAAGAGGCGGCCTCTCTCCCTCCCCAGGGAGGCTGGGCCTGGAGGGGCCGTCCCTCTCCCATCCAGCCCTGGGAGCCCTGTGCCTGTCCTGGGCTTCAGGAGGGAGTGGTCTTGTGAGCACACCCAGCCTGCGTGGTCGCTGTGGGGGGATCACCTGTCACCCACCGCCTTCTCTGCTGGGCACCTGCGGCTCCGCCTGCTGAGGGGGCTGTGCCCGCTCTCCTGGGGTGGACATACCTAGCTTTCACAAGTGGGGCGTGTGATGAGGCTGTCCTCCCTCCTGCCTGGCTTGTGCCTGAGGACCTGGTCCACACTGCTCCAGGCACAGGGGCATGCTGTCCACAGGTGCAGCCCCTGGAGGACGCAGGGTGGAACTGGTAGCGGGGTGCTGCACCCTGGGTGGCCACAGCAGGCCAGGAGCTCTGGAGGGACATCTGAGCAAACCCCTGAAGGAGGCAAGGACAGCCACTGGCAGGCACCTGGATGGGAGGCCACAAGGCAGAGGGGTCCCTGTGCAGAGGGTATGAGGGAAAAGGCCGAGGTGGCTGCCAGCAGCAGATCACGGTGACCACGGGGCCAGGACTGGGGTTGGAGGAGGTCTGCTGATTCTCCAGGAGCAACTTGGTGATGAGAGCTCTGGAGGAGGGGTATCCTCCCAGGAGGCTTGAGGGAGGCCCTTTGGCCTCCAGTGGTGTGACGCTGGACGGGCCACTTTACCTCTCTGAGTCTTAGGTTCCTTATCCATAAATGGGAGGAAGAGCCCACGGGATTGATGCTGGCAGCGACGATGGCCTGTCCCGGGTTGTTGGAAGGCCTGAATCCAGATGTGAGCGCACTGCGGAGGATGTGGGAGGGAGGCTGCTGACCCCGCTCGCTTGCTCCCACTCCCAAACCCTATTTGTTCACTGTGGGCAACAGCGTTCAGCTGCCGACCAGTAGTGAGCAGAAGAGGTGGCCGTTCCTCTGGGGTTCTTTTTTCTTTTTTAAATAACTTTATTTTTAAATTTTTGTCTGCAGTGCTGAGGATGGAACCCAGTGCCTCCCACGAGCTAGGCAAGCGCTCCCCCACTGAGCCCCAGCCCTGGCTCCCCTTGGGGTTCTTGACCTTGGCTCGGCCCCCTGGCTGCCACTGCTGTCCAGTGGAGCCGCTTGTGTGACTGCTGCCCCTTCCCTGGGGACCTGGGGTCTCTGTGGCCCTAAGCTGCTCTTGGGTAAATGCTGGGGATCTGGGAACTGGGGGTGGTGTGTCCACTCTGACCTGTTCAGTGCTGGCTGCTGCCCTTCCCTGAGCAGCAGAGTCTGGTCCTGAGGGAAGAGGACGGGAGCCCAGCTCCTCTGGCCCTGGGGACCCTGGAGGCTGCTTCACATCCAGTTCCGGTCAGCAAATATTGACTGAGGACTGCTCTGTGCCAGGCCTCGGGGAGCCCCGGGTCCTGGAGGGGAGCCACGTGCAGGCTCTGCCCTCTGCGAGTCCTTGTTCAGGACCTGCTGGTTCTGATCTGTTCCGGGTTGGCCTCAGCTGGAGCCATGACCACCTTCCACCCAGGCCAAGGCCGTGGCCGTGGAGGGCCGTGGCCGTGGAGGGCCGTGGCCATGGAGGGCAGGGTGCGGGTCTTATAACAGGCATGTGCGGAGGTGCAGGGCCTGCTGTGACCCGGCCTGAGGGTGGGCCACGTGAATGTGGACGCCCCTGCCTTATGCTTGCTGCCCCTGGGCCTGGCAGACGTTTCCTCTCGGGGGACCGAGGCCAGGGGCCAGGGGAGAAGGCGTGTCCTGGTTTAGGGCTTCTGGACGCCCATCCCCAGCCAGCCTGTTGACCCTTGCCCACGGCAGCACCTGTGCTGAGCTCTTGGCCACCCACACCTGGGTCCTGGCTCTGGGGTCCTGGCCTGTCTGTGCCCGGCAGTGGCTCAGCCATGGCCTTCTGAGTGAAGATGCCCAGGCAGGGGCAGAGTGGGTTTCAGCTGGGTCCCCCTCTACCGCCCGATGGCTGGAATCTGCTGTCCCCAGGGCCGGGCTGATGCCTTCAGGGCTGGGGCAGTGGCTCTGCTCCCTGGACCCTGCAGCAGCCGGGCCTCCCAGCGCCCTGGGCGGCGGCCTCAGGGTTTCTGCTCACCCGTGCTGTATAACAGCAAGATGATGGTCCTTTTCTTTTCTTTTTTTTTCCCCCAAAAAGACGAGAGTCCCTGTTTGATGGAATCCGGTGCCGCGGGAAGCCGAGGGCTGGAGAAGTCAGGGGGAGCTCTTCCACAAGAAATCCGCGCTCGGATCCGGGATTTGGGAAGCAGCACTGGCAGGGTTTTTCTTTTTTTCCTTCCCAGGCACTCCGTGTTATTAAGACACTCTGTCTTAGAAGGGATGTTGGGTAATTAATCCTGCGGCGAGGCGGCAGCAACAAGCGTTCGAATATATTTAAATAATGAGGAAGTCCTTTAATGTGGACCCGTAAAATAATTGTGGGCTGGTGGCACGAGAGAGAGGATCTGTGTTTATTGAAATGGACTTTTCCCCTTCGGAAGATGGGGCTTTCTTTTGTGCATACACACACACACAGACACACACACACACACACAGGCACACACACACACACACACAGACACACACACACACAGACACACACACACACACACACACACAGACACACACACAGACACACAGACACACACAGACACACACCCAGACACACACACACACACACACACACACACACACAGCATCAGCCAGAACCCCACTAAGTCCCCTCTTTCTAGTGGAAAAGAATCAATTATGCCTTGTGGTCGATTTCCAAAAACCACTTTTGATTGTGTGACTTTGTTTCACTGGAGAGCGCTCCCGTCAGCCCCTCAGCGACACGCCGGGGGAAAGGCCCTCACCGAATATCTGGCCAGACTCTCAGCCATTGAGAATATTGACAGCAATCAGAATTCCGTGGCTGTTGAAACTTCGCCTCTAATTGAACTGGGAAAGGTAAACGCAGATTCAGGGCTCTGCACGCTATAATTGCAATAATTTAATTTAGCTATTTAACCTGTAATTCAGTGGTATTTATTAAGGAGCATGGGAGAAAATGAGGCCATTAGGAGCCAGAGATGAATACATTGAAATGAAAATGAACACTTCTAACTGCCAGTTGACCTTCGGTTTGTAGCAGTTTTTATTAGGCTGGTCACGGTAATTACCAGGACGTGAATCAGGGAGGAAAAGTGAATAATTCAGTAATGAACATTTTTATTCATTATCTCACATTTTCAGTAAGCGGACAAGTGTGGTGGAAGTATTCGCGATGCTCTGTTTGTTTTTGAAAAGATGATTGTTTGTGGACAGTGGCCCCGGGTGAAGTGTCGTCCTGTGGCTTGGGAGGCAGAGTAAGGTCCGCCGGCATGTCATCGGGTGGTGTGCTCCTGGGGTGCACACGGGGAGACGGCATCCCTGTCGGCGGGGCGGGGTGGGGGTGGGGAAGGGTCGGCATCTACTGGCCCCAGCCCGGCAAGGTGTTCCAAAATGATGGATGTGCAGAAAGTTCTATGTGCTGGCCCAGGGTGGGGACGCAGGTGTTCTTGCAATGTTAGGGATAGCTCAAAGGGGCCCCAAGGTGGGTGTGAACTGAAGCAGTATTGGGAGTGCTGGGGATATGGCTGGGAACACGAGGTGAGGGCTTTCATACCCTTTGGCCCAGGAATTCTCTCCCAAGCACTAACCAGGGAGATGCGTAAAAGTATGCAGTGTCCTTGGAAGAGTGGAAGACTGGAAGCTGGTAGATTCCGACAGGAAGAGAATGTGAAATGGACCATGTGCTAGTCATGGGAAGGAACATTACACAGCAGTGAAAAAGAAGGGTGTTGCAGCTTTTCTAAAGATGGAGCAGGTGTCAGGAGAGAGAAGCACAAACTGAGCTGTGTGCAGCCTGAGTGGGCCTGTCTGAATCCAGAGGAGAGGGACCAAGGGGAGTGTCAACATTTTAACAGACATTATGTTGGTGGTTTGCATCTTCCTCTGAATCCTTGTCGGTATCTTTTAAGTTTTTTTGCAAGAAGGAAGTGATCCTTGAAAATCAGAAAGCATCGTGACATTGACCTTTTGCAGTGACTTTTGCTGATGGGAGAGAGGTTTCCAGTGGGGTGCACCGCACTGGCTGCGTTGGCCAAGCCCGGGTTTCATCAGCTCCTCTTTCCTCTTCCCAGAAAACGATTCAGCCTTGGAGGTAACAGGGGACATGCTCTGAAGACACCGTGTCAGCGGGCTGTGATGGATGGCTTCTCAGCACTGCTAAGCACCCCTGTGCATTGGGAGGTCTCTTCTGTTTATTGGTATTATTTCCATACCCTGCTGGGAGCTGCAAAAGGGGACCAGCCTCGTCTCCTGGGCCTGGGGTGCATGTCCAGCAGTGGGGACACTTGCTGAGGACCGGCCCCTCATACCCACTGTGGACCTGATGGCCCTGGTCTCTGTGCCCCCTCCACCCCAGCTGTCCGCCTGCCTCTGGTTCTGGTCATTTCCATTCAGATAGAGACGTTGGGAATAATCATATTCTATTCATGCAGCTTGGGAGAGCGGGCGTGGGGCGTGTGTCTTGGTGTTGTCAGAAGAACCTCATTAGATACGCAGATAGTTCTCCCCCTGCCCCCAGCAAGGCCTTCATTTCCTCACTGGAGAGCCCCTCGCCACCCTCTGACACCCAGAGGGGCTGGAGGCTCGCCTTGTGGGAAAAAAAAATCACTCCCTTTGCAGTTTTCAATTTTCCAGCCTCACTCATTTTCTTTATTAAGTGCACTGTGGATATTGGAGAGAAAGAAATAAAATGACAAATCCACCCTGAATTCTGAGTGTGGGACCCTGCTTTGCATACTGAGTTCAGCTGACAAGCAAGAGAGGGGTGATGGGGTCCTTGGGCTCCGGGCGGTTCCTGGCACACGCTGGGCCCTACCCCAGTGTGCTTCCACCCAGGAACCTCTCCCCTCACTCACCTCCTGCTTGCTTGTGACCTGTCACCCCCCATATCCTATGACCGTGCCCTAAAACTAGGTGCTGCCAAAACTAGGTGCCTGTCAGGAAAAGCTCCGGAGGCCGCAGGCTGGGTGGCAGAAGGACCCACCCCTGGCTTCTGGTTCTGGTTTTAGGCCTTGGTTCATTCACCTGTGAACTCCTGAGCTCATTCAGGCAAAGCCTGGGCCATTGGACCAGCTTCCCAGGACACGGGTGGCTCTTGGTGAGCACTCCCGCTGCCCTGTCCAGCCCAGCCTCTGCTCTGCTAAGGTTCTCATGGTGACTGTGAGACCCTCCCCACTAGGGAGAAGCTGAGCAACCTGGGATGGGGAAACACCTGGCTGGTACAGTGCCCTTGTGAAACCCGGGCGCGGGGCATCCTGCGGCCTGGGAGAGCATGAGTGTGCAGGGGTGGGGGCGGCACAGCTCGGTGAGCACAGGGCGCCTGTTTACCAGCAAGAAGCGTGAGAGACCCCTGTTCATCTCCTGGACAGTGGGCTCACTGACCTCCCTAGGGCTCAAGAGCGTTTGTCCCTATAGCTGGGGACGGGGAGTGGGCAGGAAGCTGAACTGCTACAAAGTGAGAGTCCTGGTGGAAAGGCCCGGGCCCGGACCTTCCTTGGGAAGCCTGTTGGGGCCCCCTTTGGCCATGGTGGTTGTGGAGAGGCTGTGGAGCGGTCTCCCTGTGGAGGCGGAGAAGGCCATCCAAACCTCGGTGCGGGGGATCAGGCTGGTGCCACCCACCCATTCTTTAGGGTCTGGAGGAGGGTGTCACCACCAGCACCCCAGGAGCAGGATGCAGCCGCTCTGCCCGCTCCTGCAGAGGAACTTGGGAACCTTTCCTCACCCAGTTGCCTGGTTACAAGATCATCTGTCACGTGCTCCCCGAGAAGGGGGTTTGGCTGGGGCGATGCAGACGGGGTGGGGGCTCCAGGAGATAGTGTCTGCTGGTGGGAATGCAAGGAGAACATTCGATCATATCAAATCCCCATTTATATTACGCCGGACAGCCCACTGCCCAGCTGCCCTCGGAGCTCGGACCGCTGGGGCTTTTTTGATGCATGAATGAAGACTGGGAAGTGGGCCAGGACTTGGCTCCTGGGCTTCTTCATCATTTATTAGCTTCTCGTTTTAATTGTTTCCCGACTTCTTTCCAGATATTTATCTAGGAAGGGTTGTCAGTTCTTGCTGCGCCTCGCAGACACGCGGGCCGGCGCCCAGTGCAGAATTTTAACGGCTCTTCTGGGCAGCAGGCGGGAGGGCCGTCTTAGGAGAGCCCAACAGGCGTTGCTTGAGCACCTACTGTGTGTTGGACGGTGGTTTGTGGTGAAGGGATGCGGGATGAATGTCGCTGTGCTACAGGCCTTGGGATGCACGTGCGCTCCGGGGCCTCAGGCAGGTGGCTTTACCTCTCTGAGTCTGGGATCCAGGGTGGGCAAGCTTTGGAGGGGTTACTGAAGACACTGAGACATTTGGCAAGTGCTCACTGAGGGTGGGCATTGTTTTGGGGGTGCCAAGCACAAGGTGTCCTGGTCATGGGGTGTGGGTCAGAGTGAGGTAAGGGAGGGATGCTGGCATGCCATTTGGCCTGTGTTCTAGTCTCTGGGGAACAGCGTGCTGGAGGAGCTCCAGAGAGGAGGCCTGGGAAGTATCGGGGAGCCACTGGTGGCCTTTCTTCCTTTTCTCCAGGGGGTCCTGGGGTCAGAGTGGCCCACAGTGGTGCTTGTGGTGGATTGGTGAGTGGGACTCAGACGTGCTGTGGGAGCCACGGTCAGCCGGCTTCCGTGGAGCACAGCTTGGTGTGCTTTGGGGGATTTTTTCACCCTCCTCTCACCTGAGTAGAACTGGAGTCTGAAGACCGGAGTCCTTGACCTGCATGACCTTTGGAGGGCCTTTCTTGTGTTGGGTGGCCTCCGTGCACTCTGGGGAGAGGGCTCTGTGGCTCAAGGTGACTGACTGGTGGAGAGCAAGCGCCTGCTGGGCCTGACTCCCTTGGTGGCCCTTTGTTTCATAATGCGGGTGACTGCAGCCAAACGCACTCGATGCTCCTGTGCCGTGGTCCCTCCCATGGGAACCGCAGCGGATGGGCTTGCCGGGAGGATGTGACAGGTGCCCCTGTGCGAGCCTGCCAGCTTCCATGGGGGCAGTCTGTGCCGTGGAGAGGAAGGTGCTCCTGAGCCTGGTCCCCAGGCCTGGGCCCGGCTCCTCCCTGTGTGTGGGACCAGCCACCTTCACCCTCTGAATCTTACTTCTCCCCCCAGTGTGACGGGGTCTACGTCATAGACAAGGAGTTACATGTGGAGGGATGGCTTCAGAGATGGTGAGCGCCTGGCCCGGGGTCACCCAGCTAGTAACTGCAGAGACCTGTGCTGTCACCTCCTCTGGGCACATGGGCAGCATCTGGGAATGGATGGAGCGCGCACCACGCCCGCCAGGCCTCCCCTGCGTGTGTATGTGTCTGGCTTCCCCTCGTCCCTCGTGTGCTGCGAGGATCCACGCCTCCCAGGTGGCACGAGCCCATTTCTCACGAGGTCCTGTCTCCTTGGGTTAGGCCACAGTGGGGTGCAGCCGTGTTGGGGTTCAGGCTGCCGTGGGGTACAGGCTGCATGGGGAAAATTGATGGGTAGACACCATGCAAACCCCGGTGCCTGAATTCCGGTTGGCCGACGCTGGGGCCAGTGGGCTGGAAGAAGGACTTGGGATGACTCAGGAAGGGGGTGGAGGTGGTCCCCACGTCCCCATTGTTCAGCTGGCTTTCAGACAGGAGGTTAAAATTCCATTTTGGATTGGGAGATTTGAGAGACAGATCCCTTCTGAAATGTGCCCCCCCCCCCGTGGATTGAAACAGGACAGTGACCAGCGGTACGCAGTGGTGCATGGAGTGCCCTTCCTGGCCTGGATGGTCACCACTGCACCTGACCCTGTGTCTTCACCCCACCCGTCGTCTTGGTCTTGGGAACCATCGTCTATTTTGTGCTTTGAGAAGGGAGACATTTTTCCGGAGAAGAGAGGGGTGAGCACTGGGGAGGTACGCCAAGTGACGGTTATTGTTCCCCAGAAAAGCTCGTCCCTTGTCACTCGCTTTTAACATTCTGCCCTTGGCATCTGTTTCAGGCATTGTGGACGGACGGAGAGTGTGTCCGGACAATGGGTTAAAGCAAGCACTTAGTGAAAAGCATTCTCTACTTAATTACATTTCCTTCTTCTGGAAGCTATTTTAATTTTTTTTTATAATCACATGTTAATTGTGTATTAGCGGGGCCTTTCTGATTAGTTGAAAACATAATGAAACCTTTGTAAACAACACAGAGAGAAAGAAAGGCAAATGTGTGAAACAGAGACAGTGGTGGGGAGCCAGTTCTCAGAGGCCGAATAACTACATGTCCAGTTGTACCTGGAAGTCCCCTGTGTGAGTAATGACTCCCCCTGGCAGGGCTGAGCAGCAGCCCTGATCAGCGACGAAGCTGGGTTTGCTCACACATAGTCCTGAGATGGGACCCTCAGAGTCCCATCCTGCTGGCACCCACCCACCCACCCATGCACACACTCACTCATTCATTCACTCACTCACTCATTCATATCCTTACTTTTAAATAGCTTTCTCTGTTGAGCACTGACCAGATGCAAGCTCTTTTCGTGCATGCTCTGGAATCTTCCCTCCATCCTCAAGACAGGTATTATCCCCATTTGTGGTTAAAGAGACTGGAGGTCAGAGTGGAGCTCACCCATTCAAGTTTAGCCAAGTTCAGAAAGCTGAATGGATCTGTCCCACTCCAGCTCCAGCTCCAGCTCCAGCTCCAGCTCCAGCTCCAGGCCCAGCCCAGTGTGGTTCTGAAGCTGCTGTGTCCCTTCCCATCCCACCCTTAGTGGATCAGAGACACCTGGTACCTGTCAGGGCCACAGGAAGGGGGACGGAGCCCGAGGGGTTGGGCCTGTGTGTGTAGCAGGCGGGTGCAAGGTGGCATGCTGCTGCCCCCACAGAACGACTTTGTTTCGTTTTCCGCTGTTAACGAGAGCCAGCCACGTTTTTCGGTCTCAGAGCCCCAGCCCGGTTTCCAGGCCCTATTGTGGTGAGCGGCCCCAGAGCCCTGCTCTGTTCCCCATTTAAAGGGCTGGGCTTACAGGGCTTTTGCAGTTCCCAGGCTGTTATTAGGGAAGCGTGGCTGGGGCGCTTCGAATCAAAGTGCTACTGTGTGTGAGAGCCAGGTTCACCGTGCGTGCTCCAAGGACGGCTGCCAAGACAGCATTATGAGCAGCCGCCAAGCAAAACACGCGCACTCCGTCCAGAGCAGCCAGCTCCCTTCTGCAAATAGGGGAAAAATTGACTTTCTGATTTGGAGTGTTTCTACAACTAAGAAGAATCACTCCAGTGATTGTTCTAAAAATATTCCAGAGGCAGCACGTTCTCCAAGGCCTCGGGACGCTCTGCGGCCCTTAATTGTACTTTTTATGTAATCTCCCTGGATGGTGTTTTTTTTTTAAATCACTTAAGCTTGCATGGTCATCCTCCGCCACGCCACCCTCCCCCCACACACAGTGTGGCTGTGGCCTCCGAGAGTGGCGCACGCAGCAGAAATTGTGTTTTTATCTCTCTGACTTCAGGAAGTGTGCTTGGGTTTGGCCTCCTGCAGCCACGTGGCGAGCTGAATCTAGGGCAGCCCCCAGCGTCTCTGGCCTCACGCACAGGGTTCCAGGCGGTGGGCTGGGGCAGGGGTGCCCACCAGTGGACTGGCCTGCTCCCTTCGCCTGTTCAGACTTCCCTTCCGCTTTCCAAGGTCCCCTCCCTGGAAGCCCGGGGCCCCAGAGCCCTGGGCCACTCTGGAATCCAGATGACCTCTGCCACCATCAATGCCTGGGTTCCCCAGTGACATTACTGCCCAGAGTAGACAGCGCGGCCTTGGGCACCGCTGTCCCCTCAGTTCTCACCTCTTCCTCCTCCTCTTCCCACTCTCCTCACTCCTTGGTTTTGCTTTCTCTTTGGGTGTGTTTTGCTGGGCTCAGGGCAGGGCCCACACAGAGACCAGGACCGCAGTGGAAGTTTCTAGCCCAGGGCAGCTTGTCCCTGTTCTTTGTGGGGGGCTGTCCTGTGCCCTGACAGTGTCTAGCAGCTTTCTGGCCCTCACCGGTACATGCCAGGAGCACCCCAGTTGTGACCATCGAACACATCTCCAGACGTTGACCAGGGGGGGTTCCTGGTTCGACCGAGAACCCCTGGTCTGGGGATGTCAGTGCCATTGTCATGTGTAGGGATGAGCGATGACAGCAAGACCGTGGGATCTGAGAATGAAGTCCACCGTTGGATTCTACCTCCAGAGCATGTTTGAGAGGCTGTTACAGGATGGCCCTGGTGTGAGGGCGACCTCAGTGTGACCTGGGTGGCAGCAGGGCCAGGGTGGCAGGCTGTCCCTCATGGGCATACCTGCAGGGCTTGGTGTGGCCAGGCAGCCCAGATGACTGTACCTTCAGATAATCAAGGGTTTTCCTCTAAAACGCCCCCCATGCTGGTCCGAGGCAACTCTGCCAGGGCTGGCTGCCGGCTGGCGATGCGAGTGGACACTTCTGAGGAATCGTCTGGTCCTCCCTCTCTCCTTCCTCCCCTCCTTCCTCCCTCCCCGCTTCCTCCTTCCGCAGAGGCTGACTACTGATTGATTTTGCTCAGTGTCAGGGTTGGACCCAGGCAAGTGTCTGCCCCCAGGCAAGTGTCTCCTTTTGGGGACATGTGCTGTGACCGTTTACAGGAACCGTGTCACATGGCTGTCAGCATTGGCTCATTCCGGGGCACCTACTGAGGCTGGGTGCCAGATATCCCTGCACCCATCTGCAGACCCATCTTGGAGAACCTGCAGTGAGGTGGTCAGCAGGTTTGTGCCGGCTTCCTTGCGTGACTGCACGCGAGTGATTCCTGGCTCAGCCCAAACCCGTGCTTCCGCTGGCCACTGGCCACTGGCCGCTGGCCGCTGGCTGCTGGCCGCCAGCCTCCAGGCACTGCAGTCATTTGGAATTCACAGGACTCCACCTCCCCTGGGCCTCTGGGCCTCAGGTTCTCTGGAGCAGCCCCGACAGCACCAGCCTGATGCCTCCTGGCTCAGAGCACCCAGTTCCGGCTGAGTTCCCCACCCGCCACCACGCCCCCTGTGTCAGCGGCCGGGCATCCTGCCCCTGGGTGCTGCCTGTGGTGCTCTGCCTCTTCCTGCCTCCGGGGTGGTGGGCAGTGCCTCGAGGACCTGCTGGTACAGCTGCTGTGGGTCACAGGCCAGAGCCAGTGCCACGATGGGGTCTAGCCACTGGACCGTCCAGTCTCGGAGCTGGGCCAGGTGCTTGTCGGGGGTGTGCAGCGAGTGGGCCTGGCCGTGCCCGCTGGCCGACGCCCGTTCCCTGCCCTCCCTCTGTGCGTGTGCCGCACACATCCTGCACTTCTGCGTGGACCTGGGCTCAGCCTCTCACACCCTCCATGCTGTTGTTGGCACATCTCCGAATCTTGATTTTGTAACCGTGCATCCGGGCACCCGGAAACTTCCCCAGCGTCAGGCTGCGCCTGGCGAGGGTGACCACGGCCGGCTGCCGGCAGCGGCTGGAGGAAGCTTGGCACCGTGGCAGAGGCAAAGTGCCGCAGAAGTGCCGCAGGTTTTCATATGGAAATGTGAAATAATGGGGTGATTAAATAGAGCTGTATATTAAAGTGCATCTGACATTAGAATTACCATAATGTGCTGTAGCCTTAGGCTGAGTACTTTATTTGCCATCTGCGTCGGCCCAAAATCCCCCGGGGAAGCGCTAAAATATTCTGAATAAACTCAGCTCGAGTTCTTATTGAGAGTAAAATACCATTTGTGGCACGTCGTATTGATTCGTCTTAATTGTGGTGCAGAAAAGAACATTCGCTGGCTGATGACTTCTGTGCCCAGTGACAAGCTGGCTGGAGTCACTCTAACACTGCGGTTGGTTAACCTGGGCAGACGGGCTGCAGAGGCCGGGCGAGCACCTGGGCTCCAGGCCGGAGCTGCAGCGCCACCCCCTGCCCCAGCCCTGGGCCGGTGCAGGCACGGCTGGGGCTCCCTGCCAGCCCCCTGCTCTCCTGGAGGGACGCGAGGGTGGAGGACGGGCGCCCCGTCGGGGGCGAGGGAATTCACACTGTACCCTGCAGGCCCTCCCGCGTCCGACTTGGTCGTCTCCCCAGCAACGCAGACACATGGACCAGCTGTGGAAAGGGGGCCGTCGGCCCAGCCCCTGGCTGGGGAGAGCGATGTGCTGTGCAGTTCAGGAAACAAAAAGAGAGGGAGAGGGGGAGAGCGAGCTAGAGGGAGAGAGAGAGAGAGAGAGAGAGAGAGAGAGAGAGA
>JAJEJO010038889.1:0-10677 GCA_020662805.1 Glaucomys volans
CTCAGTCATTCAGCCTCTCCTGGGTGCTACAAATGTCACTGCTGATTCTGTCTTTAAAATTTTGATATTTTGATTATCATGGATTTTTTTTGCACAAATTTTGATTTTTAAAAATATTGCATTAAGGGGTTGGGGTTGTGACTCAGTGGTAGAGTGCTTGCCTACCTAGCACATGTGAGGCACTGGGTTCAATCCTCAGCACCACATAAAAATAAATAAATAAGATAAAGGTATTGTGTTTATATACAACTAAAAATATTTTTTAAAGTATTGCATTAAAATATTATCTTAATTACTGGAGTTTTGGTTGCACCCTTAAAATTTGCTCCTGAGATGAGCAACTCACTTGCCTTACCCTAGCCCTGGCCCTGTTGCCAATTCTTCTCCCAGTGGAATTTCCTTTAGTACCTGTGAGGGGCTGACATATTTGACTCCATAGAAATGTTACAGGCCAGGCTAGATGCGCAATGAATAAACAGACTCCATTTTGCTCTTAGACTCCATGCTATGTAGGAAATGAGCTTCTCCCATGGGAACACCCCACCTCTGTACCTATCAACAATTGCTTAGCTTCTCCCATGGGAACACCCCGCCTCAGTCACTTAGCATGACATGTTTAACAATCAAAATGGTGATTCTTATATGATGAAAAATTGTTCTCTTCTGATTCCTATGTTAGTAACCATTAGTAACCATTCTTTAGTTTGTACCTAGGTAAGGTTCATTTTGATCCACTTCCCTCTCTGCTAATGATTTCATGATGTAAGTTTGTAATTTTGAATCATAGCAATAGACACTTGTGATTAATGTGATTATTGGGATAAGAACCCCTGCAACCCTATGGTCAGGGCTGTTCTCCCAATAGCCATTTTTGGGGCATTGTGTGAGACAGTCAGTCAGCCGGCTTAATAAAGACTCTCAAATTTGGACTTCTCAGTGGTGAACGGTCTGTTATTAAGTTGTGCCCCATAACAGTACCCAGTGAGAATTATATTTCTAAAACAGATTTATTCATGGCACACTTTATTTGGTGGTTCCACAAGCCTTGCAACTCCACACCACCTCCCCTGCTCCCCAGGGACCCTATGACATGGATTTCTCCAGCAATAGGACTCCAGGTCCTTTGTCTGAAGAAGCAGCCCCACTTGAATATCTGTGCTTTTGCAAACATGGCAAGTGATCTTCTGGCTATCTTTTAGTAACTTAGGATGCTTAGAAACTGGTTATACTTGCAAATAGCTGAATGTTTATGCTTTCACAGATAAAACTTAAATTTCGACAAGATTTTATTAAAATCCATCTAAAATTTATTACACATCTCTGCAGTCTTCCATATAATACACTCATAACTGAAAATGTTCTTGATGGCTCAGCTTCATCATTCTAAGTGTCAGTGATCGTACTCTGCTATAATCCAGGGATGCCAACCTCAGAGGCCAATGAATTTGCAAGTGATGCTCTGGTTTGAATTTTTGTGTCTCTCCCAAAATTCATGTTGAAATCCCCTCCTACCCACCCGCCTTTGGGAGAGGTGATTAGGTCAGGAGGGCTCTGCCCACATGGGATTATAACCCTCTTAAAATAGACCTGAAGGAGTCCATTGTCCTCTTCTGCAAAAAGAGAATGTGTCTTCTATGAACAGGGAATCGCGTCCTCGCCAGACCCCATCTCTGCCACTACCTTCATCTGAGAGTTCCCAGCCTTGACAACAATGAGTGATGTATTTATCTTTTTTATAAGCCACCCAGTCTGTGGTATTTTGTTTCAGCAACCAGAATGTAGTAAGATAGCTTGCCCTTGAACTCAATTATGAAAGAGAACACATTCTTTTCCTTGTTTTGTGGTGTTCCTTCACTCCAGGTGTCTCCTTGTTCCTCCTGATCTCTGCTCTCTGCTGTTGCTGGTTCTGCTTTTCACTATTCATCCCTAATTGTTTGGCCTTGTTCCATTTCCCTTGTCCACATCGCTCTAACCTTAGCTTTGCTCTCTTGTCACATCACACTCTCCACTAACTCTGCCAACCCAGTTCTTCTCTTGGTTGGTGCTGACAGGGCATGATCATTAGTCAACCTGTGACTGCACTGTTTTCTTCTGCTCTGCTAACTGACTCATTCTGTCATTATTCAATCTTTGTATCTTTCTCTCTTCTCACCTCCTTTCATTCCTGAGTTTGCCACCATTCTGGTTGGTTGAGAGATGCTGAAGAGATATTTAATTATGGCAGTATAATCCATGGGATCATTCTGAACCTCTGCTCTGCCATTTTTCCACCCAGGGAATCACGGGCAGAGTTAAGAAAGAATCTAACCTCAAGTCCCTGAGGACTCACCTTAAGTCTCACCTTCTATTCTTGTGCTCATCAGAAAATGCCCAGCCTAAGCTTTGGGTTGGGGTGGGATGAAGAGGCATGAATAGCATGTGCAACTAAAGGCAATACTGGAACAAATCCACTCTTAGTTCTTTGGGTTCCTCTTTAAAACAGGAGAAAACAGAGACTCAGACTTCTAATTGTCCTCCCAGAAATCTAATTTTGGGTGCACTGGAGTGCTCTGCTGAGTGACAAGTTAATTTCTTATTATCAAGAGTTTACTTGTTGTTAGAAAATGTAGAAAATATATAGGTACAATAATGAATAAAGCATGGGAACACTAATCAATTTAAAAATCCAACAGGTTCCTCAGCAAATTACACAGAAGCTGCTCAGAGCAAAATCTTGAAATAGATACTTTTCTGGTGGCTGAGAAACTTAAGGAAAATTAGCATGGAGTAGAACCCAGAATTTTCTGTTTACTCATTTTTCTGGACATTATATTCCTCCTTAGAAACAGGCAAATAAAGAAAGCTGGGATCACAGAAAGAGATAAAATAAAACACCTTTTGGATATTGAGTTCAGAGTCTCTTGTTTGGTTACCACAGTCCTCCCTATCCCTCCCTCTGTACCCTTGGAAGCAAACATGGAATAATAAAAATAGTGAGCAAAGACCCAGGTGCAGTCTCAACCCCACCATTTATTCTCCAGGTGGCCTTGGAAATGTCACTTTCATGCTGTGAGCTTGACAAAGAGTTATGAAAGCACAGTTCATAGTCTTCCTTTGGGTAGTCAATAGGAAACACAATTAGGGCCTAGAGCCAAGTGCCTGGCATACCATGGAATGCAGCAAAGGTAGGTTCCCCTCACACCCTCCTCTTGGCGCTCACACCATCTGCACAGGAGCCAGGGCCTGGTGCCAGGGTCTTTTTCCCTGTCCTGTGCCAATGCTTGCTCTCAAGAATGGAACTAAGGAACCATTTCTTGACAATATGTGGTTAACAGTCCAGTGAAAGAAATACTAAGAGGTGAAATTTAGAGAATGACTGGTCCAGGTTCTTGGGGTGACTTTCGAAAAACTTCACTTTTTAATAACTTATTTTCTCTCCTGATAACACTGAGGGAAGAAGGACTGGGGCATTTAGTGGAAGCAGTGAGTGATTTAAGTACGGGGTGTCTGTAGGGTACCTAAGGGGGTGTAAAGAAAGGTCAGTTTGGAGTGGTAGGTGGAGGTGACTTCTGGGTTGGTTGCCTTTTGGTGGAAAAGGAGGGAGCATCCCATGTGTGGAAGGAAGATGGTCAGTTAGGAGCTTAGTGTCTCTCACTCTGATGTGTGCAGAATGGGAAGTTTCGCCAACTCTGGCTTAGCATGTTTCCGAAAGGTGGAAGCAAGAACAAACCAACAGGACTGGTTGAATGTAGAGCAAGAAATACATCAAGAGTAGATTCCATATAAAACCAAGCAAACCAACCAACCCTGGAGAGCTATGAAGCCCTCTGGTGCTCCCCATCACCCTCTTCAACCCAGCAACTGACTCTGCTTTGTGAAGTGCTTGGCTTTCTCCTCTTCAGGCAATCTTGTCAGGAACTTGTCCCTGACAAGTTCAGTCAAGGACCTCCAAGGTCTGGGGACATGTTCACATTCCCTGCCACAGAGCAACCCTGACTGAACTTGCTGTTCCCAGGCTAGGTGGCTGCGCTGAGGTCATTGCCCTCACCATTCATTAATCCAAATTTTCAGAGATGAACCAACAAATGGTGCTACCATTACTTAAGCCATAATTTCATTGTTTTAATTAAAGTAGAATTATTAAGTGATTATTTTAAATTCCCTTTTGCTAGCAACTTCCAGGCTTTTTATCATCAGTCTTCTTTTTAATTTGTTCTTTTTAGTTATACATGACAGTAGAATGTATTTTGACATATTATACAAACATGGAGTATAACTTCCCGTTCTTGTGGTTGTACATGATATGGAGTTACACTGGTCATGTATTCATATATGAACATAGGAAAGTTACATCTGATTTGTTCTACTGTCTTTGCAACTCCAAGTTTAATAACTTTGAAACTGGAATAAAGGGTTATTTTCTAGTAGTAAGAATACATTGTAACCAAAAAAAAGAGAAAAGAAAGAAGGAAAAAAGTCTCAGGTTGCCTAGACTCTGAGACTTCCCTCCTGCTATAATTGGACCATGTCCAAGGACCAAACCAGAGAAGGGAGCGAGAAGCATCCGTGGGAAACCTGCAGTTAAACCTTCTTTGAAGAAATCACACAGCATGGCTCTGTGTCCATTCCCTTCTTTAAAGGTGAGCCAGCTGCCTTGGGGCCAGCTGTACATGAAGAAAGGCCCCCAAACCCTTATCCCATGGATGGGATGGTGTGGGACGTCAGAATGAAGGCTGACTCAACAGTGCTGTCCTCTTAGGTGGCTAGCCCACTTCTGCAAGCCAGCCCCATCAGAGTTTATTATCCTTCTTTGAAACTCTTCCAACTGTTTGATGTCCTTGAGGTTAAAAAGCTGAAAACTGCACACAGTGCAACATTCCACACAAAACACTGTAGAAATTTCTAGTTCAGAGGAACCTGAGCAAAGCCAAATCTCCTTTTCGTTTTGCTCATGTTCCTCTCTTGGGGTGTGCCTTAGGCACATTACTGTACAAATAATTGTTGTCATCCTCATCATTATCAGTTTGTATTAAGAATTATAATCATATATAAAATTAGCTTATCATTTTTGAGACTGGAAGTTTTGTTACATAAAATAAAATTTTAAAACAAATAAGTTTATTTATTAATTTTTTGTGGTGCTGGGGATTAAATCCAGGACCAGGTGCATGTGGAACAAGTTCTCTACAAGCTGAGCTACATCCCCAGCCCAATAAATCAGCTTATTAAAAAGTCCAAACATAGCCAAAATTGCTAGGCCATTTCTTCAATGTGTATTTTTGTTTTCAGTTTACATGTCTGAGCCAGGGTCCTTTTTTGAGCATCCACTGGTTCTGCAGGGCACATCTGACAAGAAGCTGTGTGATCCCTCTCCGAACTACTGCTACCACCTTCTACAACCCATGCACTTGGTGTTCACAGGAAGCTGGAAAATTGGACAGCTTGGCTGAGATTTGGAGAGGTGGAGAGAGTAGCCTTTTTAATTTAGGAAGTCAATGTGATTTAAGTTCCCACTGAGTGCAGATTGTTCTGTAATAGGAAAAGACTCTGGAATTTCTTGTCTGGGCTCTGTCTGCCACTGCTTTGGGGGTAGCTACTGATGTTAGTGAGATAAACCAAAGTCAGAGAATTCCAACTGAGGCATTAAGTATTCTCTTTGAGAGTGTCAAAGATGGTCTCCTGGGGACAGAGTTCATATCTACTTTTAATTTTTTAAAATAACTTTCTTGAAAATATGGCAGAGGACACCGAAAGAAGCACATACTTACTGCTTGAAATATGTGATTGCATTTAACTACACACACGCACGCACACACTCACATACACACCTGAATACCTGACTAGTACCCCATGTATAAATGCCTGCATATTTGCCTAGTACCTCAGGCCTACCTCTACAAAAACATTTAGTACCCTGCATCAAATGATCATCTACTTATCTGCAGCCTACCTCTCTGTCCTCGGGGTATCAGCCTCACCAAGATAGAGCTGGTGTCTTTTTCATTGTTTATTCCCATTCTTTACACAGAGCCTGGAAAACAGGCAAATAAGTAGTAAGTGAGTGAATAAATGAACAGAATGAACAGGATGAATGAAGGAGTCTTGCTCCTGACCTCTGGTGAATGGTTGCTTGAGGCATCACCCTCCCATCCAACTCCCACCCTGCAGTATGAAATTGAGGATCCTGGGTACGGCATTTGGTCTTTTGGTTACCTAGGCAACATGCAGTGAGTTACCTGACGTAACTATACACGCTCCACCTTGATAGGAAAAAAAAACACCTAAGTGAGTAGTTTTTCTTTTCCTGGTGACTTTTGCAGCAGTTTGTGGTTCATTTAATCAAATCTAGACATATTTTTTTCATGTGCTGTGGAGTCTCAGTCCCTGTAACACAAACCTCTTTAATCATTAGTCTTTCTGGTAGAAATTCATAAGGGTCATATACAATCCCTCTTCTGGTCTACTAATGGCAATTTATGGACACTTACTATGGAGCAATATATGTTGCAAAAGACCAGAACACTCCCCCCCACCCCTGTTATGATTCAGCACTATAACGTGATAGCCCGGAAACCAGACTGATAGTTTAATCAGTGGTATGCGATCCTTATTTGTGGTTGGCTGCTTCATCAATTTTCATTTGGGAGTTGAAACGGACTCTGAGGCAGATATGTCATTAATTACGTGGGAAATTGGTTGCAATATGCCTTGAGGTAAAACCCTTCTGATGGGAATCAGAGATAGAAAGAAAGCCAAATTATAAAAGGATGATTTACTGGAAAAGGCAAATGTATGCATTACCATCACCGCTTAGCAAAGAAAAAGGAGCTGATAAACCAGAAAGATTGTGGAGTGACTAGAAAGTGAGAAAAATCCCTAGGTCTCTCTCAAAAAAGATTTATTCTTATGCTGAATGCGTTATATTTCCCCAGATACAGATGACATTTTCCAAGAGTGTGCTTCAATTAAAAGGCAAGCGAGCATTAATAATAGTTGGCAGGGTCCCTATTTCCTTCTAGATTGAAATATATTTTACTAAGAACCGAATAGAGAGCATCTGGGGAAACCAGAGTTAAAATTCATTTTACCAGTTGTGGTATCTGCTCTTGCATCAATTTTCTTGTTATAATATCGTATTTTTTTCCCTGAAGGATTAAAAAATCTTCTTAGTTAATATCTTATTCTTCTTATCTCTGAATCTCAATGAGATAAAATAAGGAATCAAAGTCAAAGCACAAATGACAATCCCCAATTTAATATGAGAAAAACAAGACACAAGGAGCTTAAGTTGGTGCATTTTTAAAAAGCCACATGTTTTTCTTCATTGGGTGAAGAATAACTCATGGAGGGAGTTATCAAGAAAAATACTGAATGGGAGGTAACATTCCCTCCTTCCCACATCTCACCCCCAAATAAAGATATCAGCACTGTTTCTAAGAGCTGGGATGTGTTGACCCGTGCCAAAGCAGAAGCAGAAGGTGGCACTGTACTTTGGGAAGGAGCTGGGAGTAGAGCAAAACCATCTGCACCCACGTCTTGTTTCTGTTGCTTACTAGTGAGGTGACCTCAATCTTGACTGCTTCCCTTTTCTCACCTGTTCAATGAGGATAGCATGAAAGCCTTTGCAGGTATCTTGACAATTAAGTTAGATTCCTTCTGCAGGGCAGGACTTGCAGGAACTATTTAAAATAGTTACAGCAGAAACTTCTGGACCTCAGGGAAAGTCTTGAAACCAGATGTAGCAGTAGGGTTTTACATGTTTGCTCTAGTAGTGTATCCAGATGGGAGGCAATATGATGCCTCAACCTGTACACTGCACCCTGGTCAGCAGAACCCAGGCCAAGAAGTCCATGAACAAGGCTGTGGTGAGTACAGTGGAGGGCCATGAGAGTGTCCCTAAGTCTTTCTGGAGTCCAACCAAAACCTGAGGACCAGGCCTTGACAACACATTTGTAGCAAAAGGTGTTTTCATGCTACATTTCCATTCTTTATACACCACATGGGAAATTAGTAAACACATGCAGAGTGAGGCCACTGTGGCCCCGGGATCTGGCATTTTCCCAGTGTTTGTGTATTTAAGCACCCCATAAGTCTGGAATTCTTGAGAAGGGACCACAGAAATGACTTAGGATGAATTTCCCTCTAACTAGGTATGCAGACTCTCGACCAATTAAATTTGATTGAGAACAAAAAAGGAATGTGCCTTATATCTCACTCTACTATTGTGGACTAAAATCAATACTTGCTGAGTCTGTTAAGTATGCATTTGGCAGCAAAACCTTACTCCTGGGAACTTAAAATATGTCAGTTTATTCAATCTTGATAGAAAAATCTGAACGTAGACTATCCAGGCTGTCAACACTGCCACTGTGGTCTTCTTTCTTTCTGCTCTGCTATTCTTAGTATGTGGATTTTTGTCTACTTGGTTGCAGGCATCTACTGGTCCTGTAACCCTTTTGTTGGCATTCTAGGTAGGAGGAAGAAAGGGATCAAGGAGGAAGGGGCAGTGTGTAAATCAGGAATGCACTTTCCAGACACCGTAACTCTAAATTTCATGATCTGGTACATTGCCACATGCCTATCCCTCTGATGTATGATGATAAAGTCAAAACTTTTATATCTGGACATACCACCATGCTGAAACTAAATACTTTCTATTAATGAGATACAGAGAAGCATGCATGGATAAAAGGAAAGCTGTAAACAGTCTTCCACACACGTTTTTCCCAACATGTAGAGTCTACCTTTATCTGTGCAAGAAAATGTATATCTTGTTTAAATCAAACCACATACATGAAAAATATGAACATTTTATTTAAAAGTGAGAGGGCTGATCTTTTTTGAGGGAAGAACTTACAAAATAGCTTTCACAATTTGTGTTTTTAAAAAATCATTTGATTTATGTGCTATTTTTAAGAATGCAAAAATTTGGGGTCTAATAAAGTGGTTACTAAAAATTTTCCCATATCAAAAATGATGTAGGCATCCACATACAGGAGGATTACAAGACCCCAAATAGATTTATTCAAACAAGACATTCACCAAGACATGTTGCAATCAAAATGCCTTACATAGAAAATAAGCAAAGAATATTAAAAACTGCAAGAGAGAAACATCACATTTAGAGGCAAACCAATAAGGCTCACTTCTGATTTCTCAGTTTAGACCCTAAAATCAAAGCAGGTCTGGAATGAGATACTCCCAAGCCCTAAAAGAAAACAACAGTCAGCCAAGGTTACTATACCCAGCAAAGCTCAATTTCCAATTTGAGGGGGAAATAAAAACTTTCCACGATAAGAATAAACTAAAAGAATTCATGAGCACTAAGTTATCACTACAAAGAATACTCAAAGATAAACTTCACACAGAGAAACTAAAAACAATTCCCAAAGCTCCCAAACATAGGAAGTTCAATAGAAGAGAAACCCATTAAATGAGAATCAAGACAGGATAAAATATAGCAAAAAGTCAAAATGGCAGGAAGCCACAAACATATATCCATACTAACACTGGATATTAATGGTCTCAACTCCCCAGTTAAAAGACAGAGAATAGCAGAATGGATCAAAAATCAGGATCCAACTACATGCAGTTTACAAGAGACTCAGTTTATAGGCAAAGACATCCACAAGTTGTGGGGAGAAAGGAACACTTGTACATGGTTGGTGGAACTGCAGACTAGTACAACCACTCTGGAAAGCAGTGTGGAGATTCCTCAAAACATAGGGAAGGAACCACCATATGACCCAGCTACTATTCCACTCCTTGGTATTTTCCCAAAAGATCTAAAATATGCATACTACAGCAACACAGCCACCTCAATGTTTACAGCATCACAATTCACAATAAATTATGCAGATGCCCATTAATATGTGAATGGATTAAGAAGTTATGGTATTTATGTATGAATCATAATTTCTTAATCCATTCATACACACACACACACACACACACACAATGGACTTCCAATCAGTCATAAGTAAGAATGAAATTATGGCATTTGCCAGTTAATGAATGGAAATGGAGAATATCATGCTAAGTGAAAGAAGCCAAACTCAGAAGCTCAAAGGTGGAAGATTTTCTCTCATGTGCAGAAGCTAGAGTAAAATAAAGGAACAGAGGAGGGAAGGATAGGATAACATAAATAACCAATCAAATATAAATTAATAGATGAATGAAAGGAAGTCCAGTAGAGTAGAGAAGGAGAATGAGAGAGGGGAAGGAGGACAGGAGGGAAAGGGAGAGGGAAAATGGGGAGGAACATAAACTGAAGTTGCTTTCCATGCATTTATGAATTTGTTGGGATGAACCCAACTACTTTGTATAATCATAAAGCTCTAATTTTAAAAAATTTGGTCTCAAGGAATATTTATTTTTATTTAATTTTTAATTGACACATAGCAACTGTACATATATATGGGGTACAATGTGAAGATTTGATACATATATACAATGTATAATGAGCAGAGAAATGAATTAGCATTTCTACCTTCAAAACACTTATCATTTCTTGGTCTGGGGCTATAGCTCAGTGGCAGAGTTCTTGCTTAGAATGTGTGAAGCACTGGGATTGATCCTTAGCACCACATAAAAATAAACAAATAAAATAAAGGCATTCTGTCCATCTACAACTATTAAAAAATTTTTAAAAACACTTGTCATTTCTTTCAAACTCTTCTAATTCTTCATATGATATAA
>JAJEJO010038891.1:0-10601 GCA_020662805.1 Glaucomys volans
TTATGGGAGGTTCTTAAGTCACTGGGGGCATTTGTCATGTTCCAAAGATGACTGTGGGACTCCAATCTAACCTATTTCTCTTTTTATGCTTCGTTGTGATGTAAATGGCTTGCTCTGCCATGTGCTCCTGCCATGATGCCTCTTTAGAGGCCCAAAGCAATGAACCTCTGATCTTGGTCTGGAAACCACAAAACTTTAAGCCAAAACAAATCTTTTCTCTTTAAAGGTTAATTATTTGGGGCATTTTGTTGTAATGATAGAAAACTAAGGTTGCATGGAGATCATACTGACAATGTAGTTTGTGTCAGAAAATGGAAAGCCTAGGCTCTGTGGGCAAGGAGTTTTAGGTTTATCCTAGAGGTCATGGGGAAACAGTTGAAGGTTTTCAACAAAGGGTAATATCAAAGGAGGATGAATCTGGTAACTGTGTGCAGGATGGATTGACAGGGAAAGACCAGAGGCATTTAGACTAGTGAGGAGGCTCAGGCAGCAGATGACTGCTGTATCTATGGTAATACCAGTGGGAAAATATAGTAAGATAGGCAATAAAAAATGTAGAAGAAAAGCAAATAAGACTTAGTGACTTGATTACATATATGGGTCAAAGAAGAAGTGAAAAGTGAGATGACTCAGACTTGTAGTGCATGAGACCAAGGAACAGTGGTGGCATCCCTGGAAGTTTTTTCTGCTTGCATGGTGTTGAATGGTATTTTTGACTAGTTTGCAAAATGATGAATCTCAGAGAATTACTTTTGTTGACTAAGTCTATACCATTGTGTCTTGGGACTCTGGGGCTTGAAGGGATTTAGAAATGCTGGACTGCCTTGTTTGACTGTGGTCTACAGTCAGGGAAACCAAACTCTGACAAATCAATTCCATTGTGCCTTGATTCATCTCTCTTGTTACTTTATTCCTTGCAAGTCCATTGATTCTTCCTGGGCTTACTTGTCTAGGCAATCTATTTAGGGGCTGAAAAACTTTTATTCATTCCCTAACTTCCTCCCCACTCACCTGTGCAGCATTGTCTCTTTGCTTGATTTTAATACAGGTTTTTCATTCTCATTTTTGGCCTTTGAGAACTATACACATTGAGCTATACACATGTTTGCTGTCTTTTTCTTTATCAGTGGAGGCACCAGCCCTGGACAACTCATGGCACCTTTATTTTTATTGTATTAATTTAAATAAAAGAGCTCTTTCACCTGTAGAGAAGGATATAGGAAGATTGTCTTTCCCTTTGTTCAGAGGGGCTTGGGTTTAGTAGTATATGCTTGAATAAATTCCTTGAAGCAAAAGAGATATGAGAGAAAGACATAGGAAAGACTGAAAGAATGTTGGGTATTATATAAAAATATGCTTACCATTTTAAAGTATTTACTTATTCCAAATTCATTTAAAATAAGTTAATTTGTCTACAAAGCAACATACTTCCTGCCTGGACCCAATACTTGCATATTAAAAAATAAGAAAGGTCTATGGTCACTTCTGTCATTTATAAATGAAGGCAAAGCAAAATCCCAGTTTTAATTGGAACAATGATGGATTAGGAACTAGAGCCCAGAGATCTTGGCCCATGAAATTATAATATATTTTGCTTATAGTGTATTTTAAAAAGTATTTTCATACTCTGTACTTTATTTGCTCTTCATAGCTTTCTTGTGATGTAGATCAGGTAGATATCATTATATCTCAAGACACGCAGAAGATAAATTACTTGCCCAAGGTCACTGAGCAATTTAGCAGCAATGTGCTTTCTCCTCATTCTTAATCTTTATTTTCCTCTGAAGAGGAAAGGCTACTGCCAAGCTTTGTTTTGGGTCTCAGTAGTCAATCAGTCAACAAGGACAGGGGGCGACTAGGAAAGAAAGTAATTTCTGCAATTTAAACATCATGGAACTGTTGGTGACTGTGCTAGCTCCACATATACCTGGAAGCTGGCTTCAGAAATAGGAAGGAAGCACCAGGGTTTTTGGCTTAACCCCTTCAGAATCCCCTTTGCCTTATCCAAAGTCACTGACTGATATTTTCTAAGCATCTAAAAATGCATCAGGAATAATATCCCTAAGGAAAAGTTTAGATAATGTACCATAGAAGGGTAAGTCATCTCTTTTTACATGAAGATAGAGAGTTCCCTTTCAACATAGAATGCATGATCTGGGTGATTTAAAAAAGAACTCACACACGTGGTTTTAATGACTGATTTGTACAACATTGAACATCAAATCTATTCTCCCTCTTCTGCTCTCTAAGACTGGTGACAAACTGACTACTGGACACCACAACTGGTATGAAATCTCTCTATACATAATTCAAACTTAGTATGTCCAATTCCAAATCCATCATCACTTCCATGATACCCTACCTCACATATTTCATAACTGTTTTTTTGCAATGCCATCTATCCAGTTTTCCGGATCACAAATCTGGAAGTTATCCTTGAATCTCCCTTTTCTATTAATGTACCACATCCTATCACCAAAGAGCTACTAATATAGCCTATAAAATATTTGTCATATCATTCCCTTCTCTCCACTCCTATTGCTATTGGCTGGGTTCAGGCCCCCAATGACCTGTGACCAACCAGTGCTCTTGGTTCCAGTCAATCCTTCCCTTGTCACCTCTTTTCTGAGTATCACTCATGTGGGGCCTCTGAGCCCAGTTGTGTCAGGGAGGAGGAGGGGAGAAAATAGGAAAAATAGCTAATAGACTCAGTAATTATTTTTATATTGCTGTATTTATTTCCTGAGACAACTATTTTGCAATGTTGCTGGAAAGTGTGCCTGCCATCTCAGCTTTGGCAGACCAATTATATTACTGCTTTAATGATTCCAGAGCTGTGTTCCTGAGAGGTCATCCTAATTGCCTCTGCCTTTCCAGCTTGGTGCCAGGGGTTCCCTGTGTATCTAGAGGCTGTGGCTGAATAGTAGGAAGGCATTCAGTCTCAGAAGTGCTTTGCCCTCTGCTTACTTCCTACCTCCACTGCTCCTAGATCACAGTTGATGGTACCCACTGCTGGCCTTAAGGAGAGCTAGTAAACTCCTCCATTTTTCCAGAGATGGGGAGGGTAACAGACTCAGAGATGAATCATGGCAGGTGTATGAAACGCTCCACTTAACAGTTGAGGGGTCATGCCAGGTGCATCTCACCTGGCTATCTTTCTGTCAAGGTCACTATATCCTTGAACCTATTTTGAGAAGTTCAATGTGTCCTTTATGATCCATTCGATCTGAGCAGGGATTTATAAGCATGCTAATGCACAGTTTTCCTCTTTGTCCTTAAAATAATACAGTAAGGTAGATGGTGCTATCACTTAATTTTACAGGTGAAGAAACTGAGACATAGAGAGGTTAAGAAATTTGTTCATAATATTGGAATTATGATTTTTTTTTATTCCAAATCCATGTACTTTTTGTCATTCTAGGGATACTTTCTCTGTAATCCATCACCAAAAAGGGTAGGGATGGGCTGCCTTAACAACCTCCCCTTTATATACTCCTCTCTGTTTATAATCTCTTTCCTGATGTCTCCAGTGCCTTCTAGCTATAAAGAAAGCCTGAGCAGTATGCTGGATCTGAAGTCTCCTTTTCCCACCCTTCCAGAGAGACAAGGAGCTGAATAATCTGATTCATACTGTTGTGCTGATGGCTGATCCTTTGAATACACATTATTTTCATGTCCTAAGGCAGTTAATCTTTTGAACAAGTGCTGAGGGTTAAAAAACAGTGCTTGAATGATGGGGATTCACACACCAAGATCAGATGGTAGTTGGGGGAGGAAAGCATTTTGAGGGTGAAGATGTCTGGAAGTCTCCATTTTCAAATACTGTTCACAGGTTACAAGGCAAGATAAGAATGTGAGGTTCTGTCTTCTGACATCTGTTTGCAAGGGGCCAAGTCAATGCTGTTGCCTTTCTGGCTAATAAACATCAGAGAAGAGCACATGTCAGAACAGCCCCACTGTTGGGTCCAGATGTGTCCCTCCATTCTGTGTAGAGGGCCAAACTGCTCTTGGAGAATATAACTGGGGAGAGCCCCACATGGGGAAGAGGGCCTTGGATTCTCATCCCAGTGTTGCCATTACTTCATTGGGTAATTACCTTTACCTTTCTGCTCCTTTTTACTATCTTTAAAAAGGAGTGAAGCTCTCTCAAAAGGGAAAATGAACATAAACAAACATTTGACTGGTACTATATACAGTTTACATGCAGTATCTTACTTGATTAACAAATCTGTTTAAAACTGATGATGAGGATTTAAGCTTAGGGAGATTATTATTTGCCAAGGCCTTACAAATTCTAAGTGCAGAGACAGGGTTCAAGCCTAATTTTGTTGGAAGTCACGCTTCAAGGTCTTTGTATATTTAATGAGATGATGATGACAGCTACTATGTATTTATCATGAGCCAGTTTGGGTGTTAAGCATTTATTTAATCCTCCCAACAACTCTGTAGGACAGTACTACTATTATTCTCATTTTACAAATGCTTCTAAACTGAGAGTCACAGTGGTTGAGTGTCTTGCTTAAGGTCACACTTCGAGTAAGTACCAGGGCTAGGGCTTAAGCCTAAGATTGTTGACTTGTGGTAGTGCTCTTGAAACCATGGACTAAAAATGATAGATGAGAAAGAACTCTGGGAATATGTAGGGCTATCTGAATGCAAAATGGTCCTGTATAGCCTTTGATAAGACCTTCAAATGGGCCTGGAAACCTCTATGTGGAATGTATACTCTTCTGGCAAGGATGAGATGGGGGAAAGGCCTACAGAAAACCCACTTTGCCTAACAAGAAGTTCAAGTGTATTTGGAGTCTTTAGAGCTGACCTGGCTAAGTGTCAGCTGAGCTGAAAGTCTCCAGGGGTCACAATGGGCCCCATTTTGGGAGTACTGTTTCTTCTTTGCCACCTTGATTCATCACCAAAGCATTTTTCCCCTTCATCTTTGGGCTCCTCAGGCAATGTCCCCTTTCCCTATCTCTATTCTGACTTTAGTTTTTGCCCAATTAGAAGTTGGCCTGTTAACCTTCTGACTTTACCCCTGGAATCTCAAAAGGAGCCAAGTCTAACATACCAACTGTTGTGGCATTTGATTTGGATCTATGCCAGACACCATAAAACTTGTATCCTGCATCTTGCAATTTAAAAGGGATTTTTATTGTTGGGCTCATAGTGTCCTGAAAGGTATTCAAACATCTCTAGTGCTAGTTCCCATCCTTCAACAATATTATTCTCTCTCCATAAAAAGTCACAATTTATGTTCTTCCTCAGAGCTATCCAATGCATTGTCTGTCTCTATAATATTCCAAGGAGGTTTCATGGAGAGAAATCCTGAAATGTCTGGGGAGGCTATGCCATTGTGAAAACTAGGTAACACACCAGGCAGGGTAAAGGTAAGCTACCATAGACAAGCCTGCTGACAAGACCATGGCCCCAGGGCCAATGGTTCCAAAGACAGGCTGTTATGGGATAAAATGGTTGCCAGTGGTGGCATTGTGTTTTTCCCAAGTCTTTTGACACAACTTCAAGTCCTCACTCAACTGAATGCTCCATTTTCAGGAATAATTCTTCCAGGCTTTTGAGTACCACTAGAGAAAGTCACATGGCTATACTGACTGATGTTCTGACTTTCCAAGCTCTGCCAAGCCCACAGGGTCATTCTATGTATATTCCTCTCAAATCTCTGTTTTTGAAAACACCATAGTCAGTGTTCCACCAAATCCCCCTACTCCTGCCTCTCAACAGAAAAGTTGAGATCTCACAAGGGAAGGAGTCTTTGAGATACAGACTTCCTCTAAATCATGTCAAGAGTATTTGAGGTTTGAACTTCCTCTAGTTCATGTCAAATCTTTTTCTTAAAAATTTTAAAAAAATTTTTAGATGTTAATAGACTTTTATTTTATTCATTTATTTATAATGTGGTGCTGAGATTGAACCCAGTGCCTCACACATGCTAGGCAAGCACTCTACCACTGAGCTACAACCCCAGTCCTATGTCAAATCTTATATTCATGTTTAACTCTATTTTATTTCTTTGAGGAAGAATTGTTCCTATTCCTAAGACTAATCTCTCCACCTCTGCTCTTGATCTTCTTCCTCCTACCTCCTCAGGCTGTTGTTCCATTTTCTTTCTTCCCAGATGCTCAATCTTTACTCAGATCTCCCCTTCTCAGCCCTTGAATGTATTTGAGTCTCTTAATTAAAAATAAAAATTCTCCCCTCCTTTGGAGCTACTTCCTCCCTCATCCTCAATGATACTGCGAACATTTTCAAAAGTAGTTTCTATTTGTATAGTCCTCATTTCTAATTCCTTTTTCCACCCATTGTGATTTGACTTCTATCTATCCCCATGACTCATTTCTACCACATCAAAACAATAATGTTTATTATGTTCTATGTACCAGAGACTATGTCAGGCTCTTTACACAAATTTTCTATTTGATAGTCACAATAATCCATTGAGTACCATTGTAATCTCCACCATACGGATGATGGTAATCTTCTTTGTACAGATGATGGCCCTCAGAACATTTGAGTGACTTGTTCATGGTCACAAAATTTAGTGAATAGTAAGAGTTGGGACTTGAACTGAGGAAGTCTTATCTTAGATCCCATACTCTAACCCAAGGGCAAGCAAACTGATACTATAAAGGGCTAGATATAAAATACCTTATGCTTTCATACTATACACTGTCTGTTGTTCAGCTCTGCCATTGTAGTAGGAAAACTGCATAGACAACATATAAATAAATGAGAGTGACTGAATAAAACTTTATTTATGGACATTTAAAATTGAGATTCATATAATTTTCACACCATAAATAAATTCTTTTGATATTTTCAGGCACTTAAAATGTAAAGACCATTTTTCACTAGTAGACCACACTAAAACAGGTTGTGGGTTCAATTTTTCCCATGGGTTATGGTTTGGTGGGCTCTGCTCTAATCACTACATTATTCAGGGCCCCTAGAATTGTCAAATTCAACGACTAAAGCTCTTAATACTGATGAACACTCACTTTTTGTGTGGGGCATTCTCTCATGATTTTGAAGCCATCACTCACTCCTAGTTTTCCTTCTATCTCTATGATGGCTCTTTGTGACTTTTGAAAGTTTTTCTTTCACCTCTCTTTCAATGTTGATATGCTGAAAGATCAGTAGTTGACCTATTTCCTTGTTTGCTTGCTTTGCTAGAGTAATTGGTTCTATTTCCAAGACTAACACTTATTCTTAATGTAGTAATCAGAAGCATGAGCTTCAGAGTTGTACTTGTGTGGGTTTGAATCTTGGCTCCAGTACATAACCACTTGCATGACCTTGGGTACATGCCTTCTCTGAGCCTTACTTTCAGTCCTTTTGAAAAAGGGGGATAAAATAGCATTTCCCTCATAGGGTTGTTGTGGAGGTTAAATGATTAACTATTTAGAAAACTCTTAGAACCATGCCTTTCATGTAGTATATACTTAATGAAACTTAGTTATCATCATCATTATTATATTATTATTATGGGATGTTGGCTCCCTAATCTATATCTCCAGCTCAGACTTTTATTTTCAGTTCTAGATCCATATATCTAACTGCTTATTTAACATCATCTGTACTTAGATATCCCAGTGGCACCTTGACTTCAATATGTCCCAAATTCAACTCATCATCCATCTCCCACCTCCATATCACTTATCTCTTACATGGCCTTTTTCTTCCATCATTCAACATTTTTATTAACAGCTTTGCTGTTCTCTTACTTCATTGAGAAAACTGGAAGTCCAGTTTCATGTGAGAAGAAAATGAAACAAAATATCTAGATTTAAAGCCAAGATGAGACTGGACATTTTAAATCTTCCACATTTGAGACTTGAGATTAGCCATGTGTTTGATTTGAAATTTCCCCCTTCTTGTCTTTTCTTATCTTCTTCACTTCATTCTTGTAAGATAAGTCTCCTCTTATCTCCCTTAAATTTGATGTTCCTGTTTCTGACTCCTCACCTTTGATCATATAATTTCTCTCATCTGAAATGCTCCCCCTGATACATTTCCAAATGTCATCCATCATTCTAGGTCTAAAACACCCATGAAGTCTTCCTGACTTCTCTAGTCAATATAATAACGTATATTTTAAATTGAGTACTTACTTTTTAAAATTGGATGTCATTATTACATATTTCATACTTTTTAATACTGTCAAGTCAGTAAATTGCATTATTTTAGGTAGATTATAAGCACCTTAAATTCACAGAGCATGGCATGTTCTTGTTAATTCCATATAATGCCTTGTTTAGGTCTCCTTTTGCCTTCAAACACTCTTTTCTTTTTTAAAAATTTTTAAAATTTTTTTCATAAATGTATATAGGGTAATAATGTCTGTCTCACTCTACCATCCTTCCCATCCCCACTGCCCCACCACTCCCCTCACTCCTCTATGCATAATCCAAAGTTCCTCATTCTTCCCTACCCACCCTGCACTATGGATCAGCATCTGCTAATCAGAGAAAACATACAGCCTTTGATTTTTTTGGGATTGGCTTATTTCACTTAGCATGATATTCTCCAGTTCCATTCATTTACCTGCAAATGTCATAATTTCATTCTTCTTTAAGGCTGAGTAATATTCCATTGCAAACACTCCTTTTCTGCCTCTTCTCCCTCCACTAAATGTGGACCACAAGGTTAAACTTTGCCTAGTTTTCTCTCTCTTCTGAATTTTTTCCTTAGAGATTTTAATTTTTTTTTACAGAGATCAAATTGTGTATACTTATATCCACAACTTCTCAAAATTTCGCCTCAATTCCTCACCTTCCTTTTGAGCTCCAGTAACACAGCTCAAAATTTTTGTGGGTCATTTTCACTAGGATCCCTCACCCTGACTCCAAACTTAGTACTATATTGAAATCTCAACTCACTGTCTTCCCCTCTCACCCTGACTTCATATTTTCTTATGGCATTATCATTTATTTTAACCTGGATAAAAACTGCTGTCATCTTTGACAACACATATAAAATTGCTCACCACAACATACCTACTCTTCTTTCATAGTGTCTTTTATACTCCATTTTTTTCTAGGTTGACCTCTATGGTAATAACAATAATTATGACTCCAATATGTAACATGGTCAGGTATTGAGATACATCTTTTTTCATTTTGGGGGGGTTATTTTTAGTAAACTATAACATTAGGATTAATTCTGACAAGATTATAAAAGCATGGAATATAATTTTCTCTAATTCAGTCTTTAGTACTTCCTCTTTCCCTTTTCACTCCCTTCCCCTGTACCCTTCTCTGTACTCTATTGATCTTTCTGGTATTTGCTTACAGTTTTTAAAATCTGTGTCTTGTGAATATACATAATGGGAAGATTCATTGTGTCATATTCATATATGCACATAGGAAAGTTAGGTCAGATTCATTACAAGGGTACATCTTAACCTTGTTCAACCTCATGGCATTCCTGTAAGGTAGGTATTTTTAATAACCTCTTTTCATAGATGAGAAAATTAAGCATGAGAGTGGCAGAATCAGAATTACCTAAATGGTTTAGAACCCAGACTCTCTACTTAACCACAGTGCTACTTCTCATGCCTAGATTTCTATAATTGTTTCTTAATTGGTATACGTTTATTAATCCTTCCTACACACCATTTTCTGAATATTCATTTCCAAACATTGCTATCATTATTTCATTTCTCATTTCAAAATCCTTTTGTATTTCCTTTTTGTCCACTAAAATAAATGCAGCTACAATTTGCCATATAAAGCTTCCCATAATCTTAACACAATCTAACTTCCTAGTTATTTATCCTAGAAGTATTCCTGTGTAGATGTCCATGAATGGCTCAAATCACAGTACCTTACTCAGCCACACCAGGATCTCTCTTCATCTTTGCTCACATCATCTCACTCACTTCTGACAATGTTTAAGTTCCTAAAGGGAAAAGGATGGGCATGCATACATGCATGCTCCACAGCATCTCCCACCTAGTCCACACTGAGTATTTGTCAAGTGATTGATAGTAGGGACTCAATTACCAGTTGGAGGATTGAATGGTTTAATTACTCCTTAACACTCTCCTCTTTTTTTCTCTCTACTAGCCTTATCATTTTTCTCTTCCCTGGCATAATTGTTCCACAACAAATGAGAAAACCTTCTCTTTTGCAACAACAACATCCTGGGGTAATGTTGACCCACCCATTACTGTTTCATCATCCTTTTCCTAGGTTTATCCCAAAATATACATTTTTATTTTCTTTTTTTTTATTCATTTAATTTTGATCCACTGAACACAAATGGAGTACAGCTATTGTTTCTCTGGTTGTACACAAAGTAGAATCACCCCATCTGTGCACTCATACATATACACAGGGCAATGATGTCTGTCTCATTCTGTTATTATTCTTGCCCCCCCACCCAGACCCCACCTTTCCCTTCCCTCTATGCTATCTATCCTTCCTCCATTCTTGCCTCCCTTCCACCCTGCATTATGCATCATCATTCACTTATCAGAGAGATCATTTGGCCTTTGGATTTGGGGGATTGGCTAATCTCACTTAGCATGACAGTCTCCAACATCATCCATTTACCTACAAATGCCATAATTTTATTCTTCTTTATGG
>JAJEJO010038894.1:0-13002 GCA_020662805.1 Glaucomys volans
TGAACTCTGCCTATATGCTCAGTTGAATTTTCTATCAGGTCATATGAAATACACACCTATCCCACCCTGGTATCTCTCTCAAAGTCTCATAAAGCAAACCAGAAAATAACAATTTCTTGAAAACACTCCTCAGGGAAAGGGCTACTTCTCAGCAATCCCAGAGCTCACTAGGCAGCCCCCACTTCCACAGTTTCTCTGCTTGTCTGTCCCTGCCCCAGCTGGAAGCCTGTGGCAGAATACATCGATCAGCAGTTTGAGCAGTATTTCCGAGATGAGAGCGGCCTGAACCGCAAGAACATCCAAGACAACAGGGTGCACTGCTGCCTGTACTTCATCTCGCCCTACGGCCACGGGTATGGTCCGAGCCTGAGGCTCCTGGCACCGCCGGGTGCTGCCAAGGGAACAGGCCAAGAGCATCAGGGGCAGGGCTGCCACTAGCAGGTGGTCACAGATTCCTGTTCCCCAGGCTCCGGCCATTGGATGTTGAATTCATGAAGGCCCTGCATCAGCGGGTCAACATTGTGCCTATCTTGGCTAAGGCGGACACACTGACACCTCCTGAAGTGGACCGCAAGAAACGCAAAGTGAGGGAAGCTGGTGGGGGGAGGGAAGCAGGTGGGCTTCTAGAAAGGATGGAGTCCCCAGAACTGTGGGCTCCTCATCTGTTTGCCAGATCCGGGAGGAAATTGAGCGCTTTGGAATCAAGATCTACCAGTTCCCAGATTGTGACTCTGATGAGGATGAGGACTTCAAATTACAGGACCAAGCCCTAAAGGTGGGGCCACCCCAGGGCATCCCTTTTCCATCTTTTTTCTTGGGCAGAAGAAGAGAGTAGAATTCTATATAAGGACAGGCTCCTGGGGAGGAGGACCCTGGCTTCCCAGAGTGAAGCAGAGATGAAGATAGAGGTGGAAAGGAACAGGTGAGGACAGGGGATGCTCCCCTAACTTCTTTCAGGAAAGCATCCCCTTTGCGGTAATTGGCAGCAACACTGTGGTAGAGGCCAGAGGGCGACGAGTTCGGGGCCGACTCTACCCCTGGGGCATTGTGGAAGGTAAAGCACTGAGCTTGGGACCAAGGTATTTCCTTGCACTTAGTGGCTGTCCCCTACCCATGCCCCTGGCTGACTCCTAGCCTTGCTATGCAGTGGAAAACCCAGGGCACTGCGACTTTGTGAAGTTGAGGACAATGCTGGTGCGCACCCACATGCAGGACCTGAAGGATGTGACCAGGGAGACACATTATGAGAACTACCGGGCACAGTGCATCCAGAGCATGACCCGCCTGGTGGTGAAGGAACGGAATCGCAAGTATGACCGGAAGCCAGCAGGGGGATCCCAAATACAGCCTTGGATGAGACCAAGCCCCTCTATTATTCTACAGGCCCTGTGCTCAACCTAAGTTGGTGCTGGGATCCCCTAGTCTTACCAGCCCTCCTTTCCCCTCCCCCTTAGCAAACTGACCAGAGAGAGTGGTACCGATTTCCCCATCCCTGCTGTTCCACCAGGGACAGATCCAGAAACCGAGAAGCTAATCCGAGAGAAAGATGAGGAGGTGAGAGCAGTGTGAGGTGGAAGGGGTTGACAGCCTGGGAAGTCCCCAGTACCTCAGTACCTCTTTGTTTGGGAAAAGAAAGATTCCTGGCTCTGGTACATATTTGGGATGTTGATTGGTGGTTCTGTCCAGTCTCAATCATACCTCCCAGCTACCAAGGTTCTGACTCAAAGGATTAGAACTTGGGGACACTTCCCCAATACCATGGGACTTTCCAAAAGGCCCCATTTTTCTGCATGTGCCTATTCCAGCTGCGGCGGATGCAGGAGATGCTACACAAAATCCAAAGACAGATGAAGGAGACCCATTAACTGGATTTCAGTCCTGGATATTTAAATCTTTATGCCCATGCCAGCCCCTCCCAGCACCAGCTCTGCTCAGGCCCCCGCAGCTACTGCCACTTCGCCTTACATCCCTGCTGACTACCCAGAGACTCAGAGGAAATAAAGTTTAATAAATCTATAGGTGGCTTCTGGTATCCCTGTCTATCTTTACCACTTCCTGGAAACCAAGATCCTAGGACCCAGTTTGAAAGACTGGTGGAAGGGGTCACTGGTGGCTTGTAGTAGGGAAGGGAAAGGGGAAATTTTCCCTTTCCCATGACAGGGTTCAATCCCTGTTTGAAATATAGCCTGGCTTCTTTCATTTTAATGGTCCTTGATCCTATCTATCCTACCTCTATTATCTGGGCCTGGGTCTGCCTCTATCTTTCTCATATACGGTAACCTCAATTCTGTAGCAGTTCTGAATTTGATACCAGTCCCTGGGAAAATATAAGGTATAAACTGCACTTAACCTCCTGACTTCCTATTTCCCCTGATCTGGGAAAGGAGGATATGCAGAATTAAGCTTTAAACTCTAGGAAGACTGTGATAAAGCACTGAACAAATGCTTAAGGCCCTGGAATCATCAAATAGCTGGGAATGAATAAAAGCACCATCATTGTACTGGAGGAGTTCAGTATTCAAATACTAAGCATCAGCTAGGTTGCACTGTTCTAGACTCTGGAGTTAAAAAGTATTGAGCATAGATAAGGTTCCTGTCTTCCTGGAACTTACTAACTGTAATAAAAGTTACAATGCTGTAGGTGGGAGCATCCGTTGCCACGTCTGTTATCTCAGCTACTCGGGAGGCTGAGGCAGGAGGACCATAGGAGACCCTGAGTGAGAAAAAAGAAAAGGCTGGGGAAGGGATGTAGCTCGGTGGTAGAGCTCTACTGGTTCCGATACCGGGGAAGGGGGGGAGAGATTTTGCAGTGCTCTATAAACAAAGACATTTGGAGATACTTTAGGCATGGGGCCTGGTGTTAAAGCATTCAGGCCCACTCCAGAGTTCAGGCTTTTGGTTGGAAATCCGAGTCAACTGTTCTCCATTTCTAACTGTTGGTGGTATCGCGAGGCCACGGCGACATCCAGCGGCCATCTTCCATCCTGTTGTCCGCTCTGGGTTTCCAGGGCAGAGGGAGTTAGGTACTTGGGAAAGCCCTGTTACCCTCTTCCTTTACGGACAAGGAGGCCGCAACTAGTTAGTGGCTGTCGATCCAGGTTTCCTATCTCTCGGGTGAGAAATCTGAATTCAGGACTGGAGGCACAGGTCGTGAAGGACGGCAGGGTCGTTTGGCGGTAGTGTTGGAGGAACCTGTCAATACACAGAAAAAGGGAAACCGGGAGCCGCCAGTTGGAGATCCAGACCGAACTTCAGGCCTCCAGCCCTTCCCACTCTCGAGCCTGCGTTTTCTTCCCCCGCCCGCCCCCCATTTTAGCTTTGGGACTGAAAGACAGCAGGGAAACGCAAATGACATTGGATATAGTGAGGCGCCACCGGGGATATATTTGAGAGCTACCCCTAGGGCGGGGTCATCACCGGAAGTGATCCCAAAGCCTCTGCCCCTACAATGCCCCGCCTCCAATTGCGCTACCGGTAGGCGACAAGCCGCCCCCACTTCCGGCCCCCTGAGTAGTCAGCAGCTCTCTTTTACTGCTCTTTCATTGGCTGCCGCAGGGACGCGCTGTGATTTCCCATTGGTCGTGTCTGCACTTCGGCGCCGCGCCTCCTCCCTCCAGGTACTGTCTCATCTTCCGGCATCTGATAGGTTAAAGGCTGGGAAGGCGTTTGCTCGTTTGACCAATGAGAAAAATGTAGAGTGAGGGCGGCGGCTGCGTGGTGGGGGTAGGGCGGGACTTGGCGTAGCCATTGGCCAGGGCGGGCACAGACCAGAGATGCGATTGGTTGGGTAAAGGGGCACCGTGGTGGGATTCGAGCTGCGCGGCCTCGGCAGCTGCGGGAGACGGAAGTCGTGAGAGCGCTGCCTTGGAGGGTCGGGCGGACACCGCCTGGGTGAGTCACTGTGCCCTGTGCACTGCCAGACTGGGAACTGGGACCACGTCTTGCCCGGCTCCGCCCCGGCCCCCACCGGCTTTCTTGAGTCCCGCCTTCTGTCATTCCGGGCTCCGCCTCCGAGTCTTTAGGCTCCGCCCCTAGAACCTGGGCACCTGGAATCCCCTGCCAGCCTGGCCTGTCTCCGGGGACCATATTCCGTAGGTCCGGAAACCCTGGGCCTCCTAGGCTTGGTCCTTGTTTCTCCTTGCCTCTCTCTGTTCTCCTGAAGCTGCGTGCCAGTGGGCGGTGAGGAAGCACCTCTGGCTTGCCGCTTGCGGGCTCCCCCATGAGGGAGGGTGGGCTAGGGAAGAGGATACTGTGATCCTGGAGGCAGGCAGGACCACAGATGGAGGCTTTTACCCTTGCAGCCTTTTGCGGAACTCTGGTGCATTGCCTCTGAGCATAGCAGGCAAAAAGGAGTCAGTGGGCCTGGCTCTTAAGTGAGTTTAGGAGGCCTTATCCTGAAATCCCTGCTACTTGGACCCACTCGATAGATGCTGACTCCAAGACCTGATTAGCCTGATTTTGTCCCGGTTGTTGCCTTTACCCCATAACCTCCACCCCACTTGATGTTAACTACACTCAGAAGGACCTGTCCAGTCCTGTTGCTTTCTTATCACAGGTGGTGGTCCTTTCCTTCGTGTCCTCTGCTCTGGATTCTGGAGGTCAAGTGGGTGCTACTCTCAGACTGGCAGAACAGTCTTGTGGATTCCCCCACTAAGACCAAAAATGAGTCCTAGTTGGACAGCTTTAGTGTCTTGAGAGTTGGCATTTCTTCTGTTCTCTTGCAAAGAACAGAGTTGGGAGTGTTCCACTTCTTGGTCTGGGAGTCAGGATTCTTGAGTTCTGCTGAGTGATCCTGGATGACACTCATTCCTGTTCCAAAACTTTCTGACTGACTTCATGTTCTGCAGGATCACTTGTTGCTTTCTTTCCATGTAGCCCCATTGTTTCTGTCTGGTATGGTGACTTGTGGAAATGCTGGATCTTCTGTGAGGGAGGAAAATATAAGAGTTATAGATTCAGGGGTGTGTGGATTTTGTTGTACTATGGTGATGTTAATGGTACTGTTTACTCTTACATTCTTCTATTTCCTTATAGTGACAAGCAGTCAACCAGGACCCTCACCACGGTAGAATGGTGAGTACTCTTTTTCCTCAGATCATTGTTTTCTGTAACCCTTGTGTCTATTTCTGTGAAGTCACTCCACCTCTCCTGGACTTTGAGCTTCAAGCTAAACGTGTTCATATGCACTGGAGGTAAATTAGCATTTCTTGTCTTTCTCTTTCTTTCTTTCTTTCTTTCTTTCTTTCTTTTTTTTTTTTTTTTTTGTTTGAGGGACTTGTCCATGGTAGGCAAGTTTTTTACCACTGAGCTATACCCCCAACTCAGGGTTTTTTAGATTGAAAAGCATTAGGCAGTATAAAGCACTGGATGAGAAATCTTTATAAGTCTTTTTCTGCATGTACTAAGTCATTCTTTCCCCTTACTACCTAAATGCCACTCACCCCCTTAGCCTTTCATAACAGCCCTCCTCTTACTTTTCTTGAGTCCCAAGTAAGATCTCTGTGTTCTGGTCTGAAAAGCCACACTTTCTGTATTTAAAACCTGTGGACTTCTGGTGGGTCCCTTGAATATTGTGGGTGTTGGGTCATGTGATTCTACCAAAACCATGGACCTTTTCCAGCTCCCAGGTGCTACTGTTAAGCCACTGCAGGAAATTTGATGGCTGAAAATATAGTAGGAAGTCATCCTGAAGGTACCCAGAATATGGTGAATCACCAGGGGTTTAGTCCTGTAAATTTCCCATTAACTGCAACTGCCCTTCTTTCACCCCAAGTTCAAGGTAGTTCTTAAATCCTGAGAGCCAGGAGGAGGAAGCAGTGAGATTAGAGAGGACTGTAGGCCCTCCCAGACCAGGCCCTTAACCTGGCTGCATCTCTTCAGTTTCTTTCAGGTGTTCCCTGTGCTTAGGGACAGTTAATGCATTTAACTGGTGAGAGGATTCCCTCCTTCCCTTCCACTGACATGTGAATTTATGGTGTGTGTGATATTGGTCTGGTCTCCTCTCAGACCTTTTCTCTAGGCCTGAAATCTTACCTGTAAAATAGGATAAGGCTTACTTTTTAGAGGTTTGAAAGGTTTTAGTGAGGTAATGTTTGAAACAGCTTGGCTCATAGTAGATGCTGAAAATGTCAGATTATCTCGTTTGTCCCCTCCCCCACAACGAAAGCCCTAGCTTCTGAAATTTACTAGGCACATGAAGTTTGGGGTTCCAGCCAGCTCCTTCTGACTCTTGGTGATACTGATTCCCTTATTATTTCTTGTTATTCTTTGGACCTTTACCCAATTACCTCCAGCCCTACCCCTGGGCTTCAAATTGTTTCTGTATAACTTCTGTGGCTCATAATTCCAGTTCTCCTCTTTCTCTAAGAAATTCTTTCTCCAAGAAGGATTTTCTTTTCCAGAGATCAGAGGATGTGAAATGAGGGAGAAATGGAGTTGAAGGGGTAGGGTTGAGCAAGGCCATGAAATAAAAAACACGAAGGACTTCCCTTTCGGGACTATGGATGTCTAACCTGGCACTAAAGTAGGGTCCATTCTAACGGTACCAAAAGAATTTAGTGAGGTCAGAGTATTGGGGGATGATACTGATGGACCCGGTATGGTGGGTTGGTTTTGGAGGGAAGGAGGAAGCACTGAACTGGAAAGGGCATGGATGGAGATGGCCGGTGAGGTTCATTTTGGGATTCAGAGCAGGCATTGGGGGAACCCAGGGAGGAGGGGAGGACGGAGGGACGCCCGTGTGATAAGAGGGGAGTGAGGTGAGATTAAAATGTGTAGGGGGCTTGCCTCTACCTCCCCGGCCGTCTTGGGCGGTCGCTCCGCTGGGACTCCGGAATGCCTTGGGTTGCCCTCCCACGCGGTTGCAGAAAGGGAGGAGCCTGGGGGGGGCGGGCCCCGCACAGCCGCCCCGCCTCGCCTCAGCCTTCCCGGCGCCATCCCGGGCTCTCCCTTCGCCTCGCTCCCCTCCCTTCCGCGCTCGTGCTGGAGGGCGGAGCTGGGCCCGCTCCATTGTGGAGAGGAGGGGAGAGGCGCGCGGGAGCCTCGCCGGTTCCCCGCCGCCAGCCGCGCTTGCTCCTGGCCGCCGCTGCTGCACCTGGCGGGCCCCGCAGCCGGGATGCGGCGGGCGCCCGGGGCTGGCGGGCAGCGCAGCGGCTCCGGGGACATGTGCGCTGGCCCAGACCGCCCGCGACCATGAGCCTGACCGCCCGCGTCTCCTGCTCCATGCTTAGCTGCTTCGTAAGTGTTAGCCCTGCCTGCGGCGTCCGGGGGGGCTCCTACGATTGCTGCACTCGCAGCCCCGCCCAGGTCCAGCCTTTAGAATTTTAAATTTCAACCTTTGCCCCTTCCTCAGGCCCCTGGCACGACCCGAACGTTTGGGGAATTGGGAAAAGGGTTAGCCCTTTTCTTTATTGGACTTGCTTCAATCTTCGGATGCTGGGGATTATCAAAGGCCCGGGATAGAAATTCTGTGGCCCATCCTGGTCCTGCAGCCACTGTCCTTGACTGCAGATTTCCAGGCCCCGCCCTACAGGGGTATATCCCTTTACCTCCCCCTCTCCATCTTGGTCCCACCCGCTGCATCCTTGCTTGGGGATGTGGATGTGGCTAGTAGGCTGTGTGGGATGTTAGGGGGCTGCTCAGGGAGCACAGGATGTTTGTGAGCTGTCCCCTTGTTTCCAGTCCCCTCCCCCCTCCACAATCTATCCTTCACCTGACATACCAGTCTTTTCTCCTTGACTGTCCCCCAGACAATCTCTTTTTTCTCCACTTCCCTGCCTCTGCAGGGCTCTATACCTCTGCATCATTCCCAGTCTTCCCCTCCTCCTCTCCAGCTAATGCTCCTTCTCAGCTTCCCCCATCTGTCCTCTCAGATGTTCCCATACACACACAGACACCACACGCCCCCTTCCCGGTGGGTGTCTGCCAGGCCTTCTCTCTTTCTCTCCCCTGGCTGTCCTTGGGTCTTCTTCCTCCAGGTAGTGGATCCCCTTTTTTCTCTTCCCTGGTGGTTGGGAGGGGAGTGACTTCTGCTTTGCTGTGGGTATTTCTCAGGAATTCCCCTCAGATCAGCAGGCTGGGCAGGTTCTTGGCAGGTAGTGGGGGCTTGACAGCAGTGTAGGCCTAACAGGACAATCAACTCAGCTCCAAAACACATCCTTCTTTTGAAAGCTGCTTGAAGGCCCTCTAGAGGCTTGGGACTGAATCCCCCCAACCTGCTCCTCTTTGTCTCCTTCACCTCCCAGATTGATGCTTCAGTGCCTGTAGGTTAGCTGACACACCTGGCTCCTTTTCCTCAGAGCACCACTTTCCCACTCCCTCTGTCTTACCCTTACATTAGTCTTTTTACCCCCTGTGATTTTCTGCCCTCCTTCATTTGAAATTTTGATTCTACAGCGGAGTTCGTCTGTGAACAGTGCAGTTTCCCAGTTCCTCCTTGGCTTCCCTTACTCTCCTGTTATACTTACGAGACTTGAGTACCCCCTCTATATTACCTTCCCTGCTTCCAACCAAGCTAGGTCTCCTTTCCTTCTTTGGGTGGCCAGAACCTTTGGAAGCATGTGTGGGAGCTGGGCACAGTGGTGCTCGCCTATAATCCCAGCTCCTCAGAAGGCTGAGGTAGGGAGATCACACGTTCAAGGTTAGCCTGGGTAATTTAGTGAAACTCCTGTCTCAATATAAAAAATTAAAAAGGTTTCAGGATGTAGCTCAGTGATGGGGTACCCTTGGGTTCAATCTTCAGTGCCATTAGAGGAATTAAAAGAAAAAGAAAGAAAGGAAGAAAAGCCAGGCACTGTGGCACATACCTGTAATCCCAGTGACTCAGGAGGCTGAAGCAAGAGGATCACAAGTTCAAGGCTAGCCTCAATAACTTAGTGAGACCATGTCTCAAAACTAAAAGGACTGGGGCTGGGGATATAGCTCAGTTGGTAGAGTGCTTGCCTTGCAAGCACAAGGTCCTGGGTTCAATTCCCAGCACCGCAATAAAACAAAACAAAACAAAAACAACTAAAAGGACTGAGGATATAGCTCAGTGGTAAAGCACCCCAGGGTTCAATCCCCCCCACCCCCACCTCCCCCAAAAAAAAGGAATAAGAGAGAAACATGTTTGTGTGTGGGGGGGTGTTGGTGTGTTGTGGGGGTAGTGGTCTGTAGATTTATTAATGGTGGAGGGGAATGAATGAGCCTGAAGGGACAAATAGAGCCTGGCAACTCACAGCTGTGGCCTTCCAACAGGGTGAGGAGGGGCCCCCGAGCCTGGAGTATATCCAAGCCAAGGATCTCTTCCCTCCCAAGGAACTGGTGAAGGAGGAGGAAAATCTTCAGGTAAGGAGGAATTAGAGACTTAGGATGGATAGGGCTCTCTGCCTAGTTAAAACACACCTTTCCTTCCCCGCCAAATCTCCAAGAGGTTCTAGTACTGAAGCTCTGCTGAAGCTCGGGCTTCCAGGTCTCATAGGGTGGGGTTCAGGGGTCTGTACATACATTGTGGAGCCTTTGACCTCAGGGAAGGAAAGGCAGCTTTCCTGTGCAACTGTGACTTGGTGCCGTGACTGTGGAGAGGATTCTCCTTTCCTGCTTTGGTCCAGTTTTTCCACTGAAGATTCTACAGAAAAGAATGAGGAGCAACACAATTATGGACTGAGGGTTCCTCTGCCCCTTGACAGGTACCCTTCACAGTGCTTCAGGGAGAGGGAGTAGAGTTCCTGGGCCGGGCAGCCGATGCTCTCATTGCCATCTCTAACTACCGGCTGCATATTAAGTTCAAGGACTCTGTCATCAACGTAAGTTCCTGTCTTGTTTTCCCACACCCAAGTTTAGCTCTCTATGAGGTTCAAGGTGGTATTGTTCTAATGCTGTACCTGATCATGTCTCCAAAACAAGTCGGGGCTCCTTCTCTTTCTCACTAACCTCTTTCTCCTAGTTATAGGTCTATCTTTCTGTCTCTCACGCTCATTCTTCTTTCCCCTTCTTTACCCTGTTGCTGGCTCTTCTAAAGGGCACAGTGGCATTGTTGACAGAGTGCAGGCTTTGGGGTTAGCTAAACCTGGGCTCTTTTCCTGTACTGCTACTTCCCAGCTGTGTCCCTTGGACAAGTCTTCTAACTCAACGTTGATTTTTCTCCTTATAATATAGGGTGAAAATATCTGCCTTGCAGGGTTATTATAATTGTGAATTGGGGCCAAATATGTCAAGGATCCAGCATAGTTACAAGGTGCTTAACAGGTCCTCAATAAATGCTGGTTTCCTTACTTCCAATGATACATCAGCACCTGGACCAAGGTGGGGATGAAAAATGGTGCTGAGGTGGGGGATCTGAGCCTCAGTTTGTCCTTCCTCTGAAGGTACCCCTCCGGATGATTGACAGCGTGGAGAGCCGTGATATGTTCCAATTGCACATTGCCTGCAAGGACTCCAAAGTGGTGAGGTGAGAACAATGGAGCCTTACTTAGGTCATCTGACTCTAGTCTTGTTCAGACCTCTCTGCTGCAGGTTTCTCTGGAGCAAGAGAGGAAAGATACTGTTTTATTTTCCCCATTGGAGGAAAAGGTAAAAACTGTTCTGGGTTGGGAAGGTCAATTTACTGACCTGTAGTGTCTTGATCTGAAAACATAGGGATAATACTTAGCTCCTGGAGTCATCATGAGGATTAAATGAGATAGTGCACATGAAAACACCTGGGATAATATCTGGTAGAGCACTCATTATTGTTCATTCATCTATTTATTCATTTAACATACACTTATTCACTCTAGACCAGTCTCATAGGGAGTAGAGACACAACAGAGAGCAAATAGATAAAAGTTTCTCTCCTCATGGAGCTGATATTCCAGTGGGGAGATACTGTTATAAATGATAAGTGTAAAGGAAAAAATAAAGCAAGGAAGGAGCATGAAGTGCTATGGGGGTGAAATGATAGCTTTAAACAAGTAATCAGAAAAGCCTGCACAGAAAAGGTGACATTATGAGTCAAGATCTGAAGAAAATGAACGTGTGGATATTTGAGGGAAGAATGTGCCAGACAGAGGAAACAGTGATTGCCAAGACCGTGAGGCGGGCATGTATCTGTGCTGCACACTGGAAGAATGGCAGGAGATAGTAGGCTGGAGTGGAGTGCATGGAGGTGAGGATGGTGGGATGTAAGGTCTGAGAGCAGAGCAGAGAGTCACAGTGACTGGCTTCTACTGTGAGAGCATTGGGAAACCCCTGGAGGATTTGGAGCAGAGGAGTGATGTGATCTGAATAATGTTTTTGGGAAACATCTGGCTTCTGTATTGAGACTAGATGGAAAAGAACAGGGGCAAAAGCCAAGGCAAAAACTGGGAGATGAGTTAGGAAGTTATTGCAGTTACTTAGGCGAGAGATGGTAGTGGCCTGTCTAGGATGGTAGCAGTCAAAATGCAGAGGTCATCAGATTCTGTGTGTATTTTGAAGGTAGAGGTGACAGGATTTGCTGAAAGATTGGATTATGGGAGAAAAAAGAGACTGAGATGGCTCCAAGAAGTATTGGGATGCCCAGTTTAGAGCCTGCCATATACTCAACTCTGGGTTAGATTCAGAAAGAATCCATATTGCCCTTTTCTTCACAGAAGCTAAAGTTTGGTTGCTGAAGGAGGACTTAACATGTGGCAGTATACTATGAAAAACAATATTATTTAATATTCTAAGTGCTTAAGATACAAGAGAAGAAGGAATCTGGAAAAGGATAGTCTAGGAAGGATTCAAGGAAGGGGTGGCACTAAAACCATGTTCAAAGTGTCAGTAGGATGTGGCTAAGCAGAGATGAGGCATTATCAAGCAGAAGAGAAAGAACAGGGAGGCAGGAGTGATGTGAACAGGATGTCCTGCCTGAAGCAGAAGGCTTGTGTTAGGGAGTCATGGGATATAGTACTGACTGGTAGGGTAGGAACAAGGAGTACAGAGATTCAGGCCATGTGGTAGTTTTTAGATTTGATGTGAGAAATGGTAGGGACTTACTAGAGGAGAAAAATATGTCTCAAACACAGAAGTTCTTGGGAATTGTCATAAGAGACACCTTCTCCTGGGTGCTGGTCAGTGTCCTTTTCCCTCCCGCTAGCACATCTGTCCTTTGCCTCATCCCTTGCCCTGCAGGTGCCACTTCTCCACTTTTAAGCAGTGCCAAGAGTGGCTCACAAGGCTAAGTCGGGCCACAGCAAGGCCTGCCAAGCCTGAGGACCTCTTTGCCTTTGCCTACCATGCCTGGTGCCTGGGTCTGACTGAGGAGGACCAGCATACCCATCTGTGTCAGCCAGGTGAGCAAGGTGCTTTCTTTGGGAGGCTGCTTCTATCTCTGAGTTCTCATAACTCCTCCACCCCTGGACATTGGCATTCTGGGAAGCTGACAGACTGGGGACTGTGTTGCAGGAGATCACATACGATGTCGGCAGGAGGCAGAGCTTGCCAGGATGGGCTTTGACCTGCAGAATGTTTGGAGAGTCTCACATATCAACAGCAACTACAAGTGAGAGGGCAGGGATGTGGGAACCAAAGCATGGTGGGCACAGCTCCTGGGTGTATGACAGAGGAGGGCTCCTGGTCCCTCTTCCCACAAAAATATCCTCTTGGTCTTCTTGTCACATAGACCAATAATCTCCTCTGGTCTCTTCTCAGATTGTGCCCCAGTTACCCCCAGAAGCTGCTGGTTCCTGTGTGGATTACAGATAAAGAGCTGGAGAACGTGGCTTCTTTTCGTTCCTGGAAGCGCATCCCTGTGGTTGTGTATAGGTGAGGTAGTGGGAGATGGAAAATGGAGGCTGTTTTTTATGCAGTAAAGAAAGAGACAAAATCTGAGGCTTTTGGCAGCCTGCTGGGAATGGATACCCTTTGGAGAAGTGATTGGAATAATTTTAAAACAAGAAATGCCTCATTTTTTTCTTGTAAGGATTAATTCTTTTGGGAAGTTTATTCACTTTTATTTATTTTTTATTTTGTTTTGAGAGAGTCTGTGTGTGTGTGTGTGTGTGTGTGTGTGTGTGTGTGTGT
>JAJEJO010038898.1:0-15148 GCA_020662805.1 Glaucomys volans
AGAAAGATATTTCTTTAAAAAATTCCTAACTTGCTTCCCTTATAGTTAGTGTCTAGCATTTTGATTTTTGTACTTGTTTTCCGTTCAGTGACTTTTACGTTACTTAATTTTACTCTTTTACCGCCTGTTCTGCCACTTGTGTAAGTCTGTCTTTTCCAAACAACCGATGAGATAGCAGGTTCTCCCCACCCCAACACCCTAGCATTCCTTTAGGTAAAGCATATTAGAGCTGTCAGTCTGCTTGTGGTCATTTTCTATGACTGAAGAGATATCCACATTAACAGCAAAACAGTTAGTCAGTAACTGTTCCAATCCCTTTTGCACAGAGAAAAACATCTGCAGCCTTTTATTTTATTGGCCTGCCTGATGACTCTACAACTCAGTGAAGAAGGAGCCCCGCCCACCACAAGGCTCTTCATCTTGCTGGGGAAGCCATACAGACTTGAGAGACCAAAAAGTGCAAGAAAAGAAAGAGAGAAAAAGGGAAAATGTTTTATCCACCTTCCTCTGTTTTGTATGGATAATTGCCAAATCCCCCATACTTAAACTCTGCCCCCCTTCCTTTACTTTGCCTCTCAGTTTCCCTTTGAATGAATGAATAAATTGGCAACCCCTCCAAACTTTTTCAATAGTCTCCCTCTGTAACTAGTTCCAGTGTTAATCACCTTGACAGAAGAAGGAAAGAAGGAAGGAAGGAAAGAAGGGAGGGAAGCAGGGGAAGGACACCGAGATGGAGAGAATCCTGCCTACTAAAATCCCCATATCTCTTCTGCTTGAATCTTAGGACTGTTCTGGCTACTTCCCCTTGTTTCACGTGTGTTGCTAGGATAGCACAGTATTTTTGAGATGAATTTTCTGGCAAGAGATCTTGCCACTGAGTCATCACCATCCTCATCTTTATAAAAACATGAGCAAGTCTCAGCAACACTTCATTCACGTTAGTAAACATTACCTAGGAAAAGAAAGGACCGGCTTAAAGAACATGACATCATCATGAAAAATGAATGTTTGCTGAGTACCTACTGAGTGCAGGGCACCACATTAGCCCTGGAGACATAAAGAAGCACCTATTTTCAGGCACACACGTACACACATGTACTCCCATGTTTTAAATCCAGAGAAGTGGCTGCAGACTGGAAGGATTATTGGAATTCCTAGGAGGGAGCAATTCTGCTCCAAGGGCCGGGTGGTCACAAAAGGTAAGACTCAGAGCCCTGAAGAAAGGGTAGAGAGCTTGAGGGAATTAATGTGAACAAAGACCAGGAAACAGGAATGAAAATAGTTTTGGGGGGGAAACAATTAGTAGACCATTTGACGGGAGCAGACAGTTTGTGTAGACTGGAAAACGAGTGGGAGATAATAATGGAGCGGTAGACCTTAGTCTGCTTATAGAGGGCCTTGAATGCTAGGCTAATTAGTGTAGCCTTATCCTAGAAGCAATAAGGAGTGCCACCCTCACAGATAAAAGAGAGCAGGAAACCTCTGGGGCTTCTGGGTACCTTCAAGGAAAAAAAGTAAAGACATTGATTACAAGAACTTTGTGAAATATTTGTTCTCCATATTTATGCCTTTGTTATCTCTTTATGCTATCAATGTTGTCTGGGGGAATGGCGAGAAAATAGTTGAAAAGATTACTTCCTACCATGTAGGCTAGCCTAAAAGTGAAAAGGACCCTAAGAAATGGAATGGCCATCATGTTTTTAAAATAGAAAGACAGATAGGGAAAAATCTCACAGAAGGAAAGGAAATGTAGCATATTGGGAGCCAGCTTGGGACTGAAAAATACCTTTGAGGGCTTAACTAGAGGGAACCCTAGATAGGGCCCTGCCAGCCCCCTATGCTGCCAAATTTCTACAAAAGCATATCTCATGTTAATTTAAAAAGGGGGGCTTAAATGGGCATTGTTAAATGAATGTACCATTTTGTGAACCCCAGAAATCCCTGATAATATTCTGTATATGCCACCTAGTTGAACTAAGTGGGATTGACTACAGACCAGCAACATTTAAGTTAGCTTCCGGAGTTCCCTAATTTGAAGGTGCTGCCTGGGCAATAGTGGCTCCCCACCTACTCACTCAGATTTCAGGCAAAAGGGAAAAAAATTCTGTTCAGGGAAGATTTGATTGTGGATTACTAAGATAAGCAGTTGATTTGGTTATTCATGATTATGTTTTACCTTCCTCCTGATTAAAAAAAAAAATGACTTCCAGTATTTGTGAACGGACAATTGTCTATCCAAGATCCCTAGGGGCTTCTGCCTCCACTGATCTTCTCTTCTAGCTGAACTGCTCTCTCTCAGTCCAAAATTCACCCCATTCCCTGCTGCAAGTAAAGGAGCCACCAATGTTTAGCCAATGGTGCAAAAAGTGATTGGGAAATATCACATTGCCCCCTTCATCAACTCTGCCCATTGGCCAAGCAGATAAAAAGTATCGTTTTCTTAACTGATTTTCTTTATACTATTTTCATAATTACTTTGTACTGGTATATATTAGGTACTGGATAAGGATTTGCTGGACAAAGGAATGAATGAACTATCCTATATTCTGGGAATTCACAGTGAAGAAGAAAATAGACCAATGTCCCCACCCCCACATTGAAAGAAAAGAAGTACCTAAAGTCGCAGCTCCTATCAGACATAGCACTAAGGACATGGGATATACACAATAGAAATGTGAGGAAACACGAGATTCTAATATGATAATGCATCTAATTTATGTTTCTCATTCTCAGTCTCATTGTAAAAAAATACTATTATCCTTAAATTACTAAAAACAGAATTAACATGATCCAGCAATTTCACTCCTGTATATACCCAAGAGAATTGAAAGAATAAATTCAAACAGATATTTATGCACCAATGTTCATGGGAGCTTTATCCACAATAGCAAAAAGTTGTAAGCAACCTAAGTGCCCTTCAGCAGATGAATAGACAAAATATGACATATACATATGATGGAATATTATTCAGCCTTTAAAAGGAAGGAAATTCTAAGGCATGCTATAGCATGGATGAATCTGGAAGATATTATGGTATGTGAAATAAGCTAGTCACAAAAAGACAAATACCATATGATTCCATTTATATGAGGTACTTATAAGTGGTTAAATTTATAAAGAAAGAAAATAAAATGGGATTTACCAGAGACTGGGAAAAGGAAGGAATGGGGGTTACTGGAAAATAGGTAGAAAGGCTCATTTTTGCAAGATGAAAAGTTTTGGAAATAATGTGAATGTATTTCACACTACAGAAATGTATACTTAAAGACAGAGTGGCGAATTTGGTGCTGCATTTTGTCACAATTTTAAAAATATAAATCCTTATTACATACTTTTTTTGTGAGAATTGTACAAAGATTAGCAAATACAAACACTTTACTGGAGTTTACATTGTAATACAGACCCTTCATGATGTGGCCAGGCATGTCAAGGCCATAAAGACAAGAGAACATAAACATTCAGCCTAGATATGGAGAGGCAACTGAATATTTACATTACCTAACAGAGCAAAGGTGAGCCCATTTTCGGGTGGAGGGAGGGTGGTTTGTACACACAGTGTGATTTGACTGTGTGCTGCTTGATACATTTCTCAAAAACGCATCAACTCTGCCACTTGTCATACATTCCAAAATTTTAGTTCTTTTTTTAGAATCTTGAAGAATTAGGATCTTCCACACAACCTTAGGAATAGGCGAATTTCTCAGAAAGGGACAAGATTTCTTTCTAGCTAACAGTTTGCTTTCCATTTCTTGTTATAGATTTCCAAGGTAAGAGAGAAAGCAGTGGGAGAGGAAAGGTGATGGATGGGCAACCAAGATCAACTTCTTGCTTGCACACCCAAGTGGAGGAGGCTGGGGAGGCAAAGGATATTGACAGCCTTACAGCAGCTGTCTACCTATCAAGTAAGGGAGAATAAAGCAAACCATTGCTAGACATTAGCACTGACCACCCTCCAGAGGCAGTGACCTCCATTCTTGCTGCCAGAAGTACTTCAGCGGAGGCTGGAATGGGGACAGGGGAACTTCTCCCAGTTCCACATTCTATGCATTTCTTATCAGAGACAGTTGAATGAATTCCCTTCATATTACCCCACCAGGACAGCTACACCTCAATCCCTCAGGTGTCACCAACTCTGTATGTGAAATTGTGGTGAGATCTCCAGGAAGAAAAGATTTGCTGGGCAGGATTCTTTAAACCACACCACAAATGCATTTTCATCTTTGAAGAACAAACTGTTTCTAAGGACTTCAGCACATTGTTTATGAGTCAATGGATACTGCTAATAACAAATGGGTCTTATCTCTTCATGAAAGCAAGTCTCTGAAGATCTCTCTTGGGAACCACTGTGAGCAGTTAGTTTGAGTTATGGTACACATAGACTTCAACTAATAAAAGGGCATGTTTTATAACATTCCAGAATTCCAACCTGTCACTAATTCAGATTGGTCTGCCTGCTCCCACCCTCCATTAGTCCAAATAGATGAGGCTTTGCTGATGCAGATTTTCAAGTAAAGACAAAAGGAATTCTCTCTTTCTCTCTCCTCTCCCTCCCTCCCCCTTCCTCTCCCTTTTTCTCCATTGTTTGTCATTTTACTATTTACAATCAATAAGTAACTATTACTCCAAACTTGTTATTTACTTTGGTTCTCACTAGAAAGTTGCATTACAACAAGAATGTACACTGACTTCATTGTTTAGTATCAAACAGCTTTGTTTTTCTTAGATTGACTCTCTTGTCTTCATGAAAGTCGTTATTAAGGTAATATCAAATTTAATTTACATTCATTTGTAAATCTGAAGCAAATGCTCATCAATGGGATAATTTTAAAGTATCCTACAAATGAAATCAGCATCTCTAAGGGTATCTACTCCCCCACGTTCATTGTAACATTATTCGCAATAACTAAGATGAGGAAAAAACTAAGTGTCCATCAATGGATGAAGGGAGGGGGTTCGGAATAGGAAAGAAAGTGGAATGAATCTGATAGAGCTTTCCTATGCTCATATTTAAGTACACCACAGTGAATCCCTCCATCATGTACAACCACAAGAATGGGGACCTAATTACAATGAAATACATTCCATGCATGTATAATTATATCAAAATGGATTATACTGTCATGTATAAGTAAAAAGAACCAACAAACAAAAAAATGTGACGCATACAGAAAATGAAATATTATTTAGCTGTAAAAAGAAGGAATCCTGCCATTTGCAATGACATAGATAAACCTAGAGAACATCATGTCATTCTCATTCTCATCTAATCAGCAAGAAACACTTACTAAGGTACTACCGGGTGGTAAGTAACATGCCTAACTCTTGCTGTGTGGCAATGATGATGGAATCTTGCAGGACCTCTTCCCTACAGGACTCCATAGTCTAGTTAAAGAGATAACATCCGCACAGGAATAGATCATGGAAGCTCTGTAGATAGATCAAGGGTTGGCACCAGTTTGATTTTTCCTTCAAAGTGAAGGAAAGGCATGTATACAGTGTACAGTCGTTTCTGTTGGTAATTGCGTGCAGGAGGCAGGGAGCCCAGTTTGGCAGATAAAGCAGAGGAAATGAAAAAATGAATGGGCAGATTTGGGAGAAGGCAAGGAAGCTGAATCACCAGGAGTAATGCCTTGAATGGATAGGGAGTTATTCAGAAACAAAAAGGGAAAGAAGTCAAAGATGACCCCCTTGGGCTAATGGCTTAGGTGGTTTGTAGGATGCTGTCCAGCAGAGGCTGCAGGGAGGACAGTGGGAAACATTGGTCAAAGAGTATAAACTTTCAGATATAAGATGAATACTTTCTGGTTATCTAACATAAAGCTGTGGCTATCTGAACTCATTTCTCTGCTTTCATGTCTTTGTCCTCCACTAAACTTTAAGTACCTTGAGGACAGGGTCATATTCATTTTTGTGTCTCTATAAACCTAATCCAGAACCTGGTACATAGTAGGTCCTCATTAATGCTTTTTCAATGGATGATATCCCATAATTCCCTGTGGTGAAAAGCGCAAAAGCTAAAGAAATGTTCCTGTTAGAGTTATGTCAAGCCAATTTAGGGCCCTGCAAAAGAAAGAGAACTGTAAATTCCCAGCTCCTAAATCAAAGGTTGAAAGCTCGCTCCTCCCTAGCCATAGCTCCTTGATATGGCTCCTGATTAATAATCTGTTACATCCTCAAAAGGGGTCATTTCAAGGTAACCCAGTGGAGCTCCCGTGACCTATTGACCTTGTTATATCACCAAAAAGGAGCTTACTTTGGGTCAAAGGATGGCAGAATACTTTGCTGTGACTCACATATTACCCAGAAACCTTTGGTTTCCTGGAATTCATAATAAAAATTCCAAATCTCCAGCAATAACTTTCAAACCTCACAATTCTTGCTAACACAGCAGAGTAACACTTGGATTCTATGCCAAGCCTTCTGACCTTTTGTTAATTGCAAAATAAACAGATCTCCAATTTAGAGGGGCCTTCTCCTTTTATGGGCTCCCTGCAGTGTAGGCACTGCTTGAATGGTATTTATTTCTGCCATATTTGCTTTCCAACACTTGTTCAGAGCAGTAGGCAGGTGTCTGGGACTGGAAGGATAGGGGCTGGAACAAGAGGAGAAAAGCAGGTGCCCTAACAACCCAAACACAAGTACCCAACTTATTCTTCAGAAGAGGTTGAGGCCCTGGGAGGATGTATGCAAATGAAATTCTACTTGAAAAGACTTTGACAAGCATTTCTGAATCCTGACTCATGTGCCCTATCCTGCTCCACAGGGTTCATCACACAGTGGGGTAAACATGCATGTAAAAAGTGATCATCAGCATCGTGATGGTAGCATGAGCCAAGGGCTGGGGAAGCTCAGAGAATGGATAACTGTTCTCCTTTGGTCAACGGTAGTGAGTGGCATAGAAACCAGTAAGAGAAGGTCTGGGTAGCATCTTGAAGATGTTGCCATGGGTTGTCAGTCTCTTCTCATCTTTGTAAGTTTAGAAACAATTTTATGTGTTTCCCTAGGGCTAATCGGATTCCAGGGGACTGACCCATAATGGATCAGAAATGTTAACATAATATACATGCTAAATTAAATGGATTTACTATGTAATTACAATTTGCCAGGATTTGGTCTAAATAATTTACATATCTCATTTAATACTCATAGCAACATGAAAATTACTAGCATCACATTCATTTTTTTCAGTACTAGAGATTGAAACCAGGGGTGTTCTACCACTGAGCTACATCCCCAGCACTTTTTATTTTGAGACAGGGTCTCATTAATTTGCCCAGACTGGCCCTGAACTTGTGATCCTACTGCCTCAGCTGGGATTACAGGCATGTGCCAATATGCCTGGCAACATCCTTCTTTATAAAGTAAGTAAACAGTGGGCTGGGGATATAGCTCAGTTAGTAGAGTGTTTGCCTCACAAGCACAAGGCCCTGGGTTTAATCCTCAGTACCGCAAAAACAAAAAGTAAGTAAATGAAGGTTCTGAAAGGTTATGACTTGTCCAAGTTGGCTAAGTCAGGATTTTCATAACAGTGTGTCTGATTCTAATGCCTATGTTCTTGATTTTGCTGGGGGGTACACTGCTGGGGATCAAACCCAGGGCCTCATGCATGCTAGGCAAGTGCTCTACCACTGAGCTACATTCCCAGTCCTCTAATACTCTTGTTCTCAACACCTACACACATAACCAGTCATTTAATATTAAAAAAATAGAGCTTTGGCTACTTTGTTTATTGTATCCCCCATCCCAAGAAGGAAGATGATAGAAACTGAGTTAGGTCCTGAGGATTGGTGAGTACCAAAATTTAAAAAAAGAGCTAAAAAATATCTTATATGGATGAATATTTAAGAATCCTGAAACTATGCTAGCTTAGAGAGTTAGATTCCTTCAATCCTGCTCAATAGATTCCAAACCTTAGATTGATCAGTCTGGACACTCTCTCCCCCATTGAATCCCAATGCTACTTTGTGCGGCCTTGAATTCCCATAGTTAGTGCCTGCCTTGAGTTCCAGTCAGTGACTAGGCTCTTAGGTACGGTTTTTACTCAATTCCTGCCAAGGTTCACTGGATCCAGTTACCCCCAAATCCTACCCTACTTCTCTAGAGCTGTTCCACCTACCATATTGGTCTTCTTCAAACTTCTGATGATCCAAACTATATCTGAACTACCTATGTCCGTTGGATCACCCAACTATCCTACTCAAATTTCAAAGATTTATTAATTTAACTAATCTTTGATCAGCGCCTACCATGTGCCAAACATTGTGTTGGGGACCTGGGATATAGTGTAAGAATCACCTTGGTTCATCAGTCAAGGTCTGGGAGCAATCAAACTGAGTAATCTGCAGAAAATTTCATAAAGAGCTATTTAGCAAACTGTGTAGAAAGCCCACAAGAGATGGGGTAGTGCTTTGGAGATAGTAACAGCAAGGAGCCACTATGTCCCTCTGCTTAAAAGGTAAGGAGAGGGAACAGCATGATGACCATGGTTTCATAAGGGCTGTAGGCCCTCCGTGGAAGGATGCTGCTACTGCCAATACTTAACCCATCAAGAGAGAGACCACAGAATAAATATTCCAACTTTATTCTCCCCCCACCATCTAATCTCCAGTTGTTGCCAAACACAACCAGAAGTCAGGAAGCAAGGGATCTCATTAGTACACTCCATAGAGGTCAGCTTCCAGTGACACAGATCAGGGTGAAAAATGGATATGAATCTCCAGTAATGCTATGCAACCGAATTATTTCCTTCCTTGCTCTAATCTGCTCTATTCATGATTTCCTCCACTTCCTCTCACCTCTTTGGCCCATACCACCAAAGACTCAGCTTGTTATCATTCCATGTGAGTTATTCCAATCTCTTTGTTCTTTTCAGTTATATATGACACTAGTCTGTTTTGACCTATTTTATAAAAACATGAGTATATCTTATTCTAATTAGGATCCTAGTCTTAAGTGGTTTCCCCCAAATCTTATGACTAGGTAGTGACATACCAGATCACAGATCTGACCTCCTAACTCTCAGTGTAATGTATTTTCTTCTGTGGTACCTCATACCTTGTAAGGACAGTAAAGTGCTATTATGAAGATGGTGGTGGTGATGATGATGATGATGATGATGGTGATGATGGTGATGGTGTTATTTTTTGAACTCTCATGACGCACCAGGAACTGTGATAAGCATTGTACATAAAACTCTTCCATAGGTGTCTTATACTCAGGCAAGAAAAAACTCCTGATTATCAGTGGATAAGCGAAAATAAAGATCAACTTCTTACCTTTACCGATAGCAGAACATTTTTATGTGTCCCATTTCCATTCTGCCTCTGTCCCCCTTGAATTGCTGTGGACCAGATGCAAAGAGGATGTAGTTAACACATTCTAATTGCAAGCTCTAGGAAGAGAGCTGCTTTTATGGAATGCACTCCTGCTGCCACTTTGGCGTGTTGCAGAGTCTGCTGAGTGGGCTAAATGCTCTCCAAATGCCCAAGGGGCACCCTCAAGAGTTGAACATGCAAATAGAGGACCTTAATTATGGATCTGAAAACCAGAATTATTCTATTTATAGCCTTAAAGTCCTGAAAGATAAGGTCGGTGTTTAGGGAAAAATGTAATCCATACCTAAGGGCCAAAGCACCTTCATCAATGATTGGATATATGCACCTAGTACCGCTCCAACCAATGTTGCAGAATATGTAAAGAAACCCAACATGTCCAATTGCCAAAGCATCCTCAGAAAGCTGATCATAAACAGAGTAGGTGCTCACCCAGATGCAGAACCATTTACCTTTGCTCACCAAACGCTTACCCAGGAGTAAGTAAACTCCATCAGGTTGGGGATTTTTTTTCTGTTCCAGCATCCCACTCCACAGCTGTATCTTTAACACCAGGGGCCTGGTGCATAATAAGTGCTCAATAAACATTTGCTAAATGAGTGGGTGAATGAAACCAAGGGTTTTCTCTGCTGCCCAAAGACCCTATATTAACTCCTAAGTTTATCTCAGTTGGAAATTTCCCTGGGTCTTGGAAGGACAATATCTCTCCCATTTTCTACTCTAACAGTATTTAACATTTTGTCTTTCCCATAGCATTTTTCCAACTGTGATCAAAATACTTCTTTTCCTAGCATTGGTTCAGGCTAAAGTACTCAGATAAGTTGGATAAATATGATTAGACCAGCCGGGTGTGGTGGCGCACACCTGTAATCCAAGCGACTTGGGAGGCTGAGTCAGGAGGACCACAAGTTCAAAGCCAGCCTCAGCAACTTAGTGAGGCCCTAAGCAACCTCAGTGAGACCCTGTCTCTAAATAAAATACAAAATACAGCGGGGGATGTGGCTCAGTGGCCGAGTGTCCCTGAGTTCAATCTCTGGTTCCAAAAAATAAATAAATAAATAATAAATAAATAAATAAATAATATGATTAGACCACTTTTAAAACTGTAGAGATTTATCCTGTAGCATTTGGATACCAGCATAGTAGTTGAGTTTCAGAGAATCTTAGGAAGGAAGAGATAACAGGCCCAAGCCTCACATGACACACAGTTAATGTTAACTGTGTCTGTCAATGTTGACTCTGCACTGGTGAGCTTTTCATTATTCAACTGCTGCCCCAGCTCTGGAGATGTGGGGCAACTGACAAGATGGGTAATGAGCTTTCATTTTCTTTATACAAAGTCAATTAAAGAAGTTGGTGGCCTCCTCTTACTTTGCAGCTTATTCAGATCAGTAACCTTCTTTCTTCCTCACAGATAGAGTCTTTCCTATGGCTGGAGAGTCAGGGATAGAAATAGAACAAGTTTAGCTGCATTGTATTGCTCAGGGGAAGGACATGCCTGTTAGACTAAGGATTTGCAAGCTGGTCGATTTACTGCAAGCAAGTCAAACCAGACAAGAGAGCATTCTAACTCTCTAATAGATTTTCTTTCCAGACCCTTACCCGAGATCCCCAAGGTGATCGACTTAGACTAACTAGATTTCAGTCAAATGTGTAGAACCTGCTAGACTTGTATGTCCTGTGGCACAGGGACCATATCTGTCTTAGTGCTGGGTTCTCAGTGTCTAGCTCAATGTGTGGAAAATATTGTTGAATAAATCCTTTCTAGATCAACTTCTAATCAATCGACTGGCCCAATGTCACAGTAAATATTTTAGGTGCCTCCCTAAAAAAAGACCAATCATAAGAGTAATGACAAACCACAACTTCTGTCTTTTGGGGTCTAAGCAGCTGTTTGTGTGTCATGTGGTTTATACATTCGTGTAATAATGTTTTTTGAAACACATACCATGTGCCAAATACAGGGGATACAATGGTGAATCACTGTGGTCCCTGTTGTCAAGGAGATCAGACTCTCCAGGGAACAGACAATAAAATAATTATAATGGTATCTATAAGTGCTATGAGAGAGGAGGCCCTGGGGGCCCTGGAAACATAAAGGAGGGACATCTAATTTAGACAGGGAGGTCAGGGCAGGCTGCCCAGAAGAGGTGAGAATTAAATGGAGGTTTTGAAGGGCAAGTGGGAGTCAGCCAGATGAGAAAGGAAGAGAAAAGCATTTTGAGCATGTTTTAGGTACAGACAGGTAAAACTAAAATGATGCTTCTGGGGAACTCTAAATAGTTAGTACAGTTCCTGTTGACATTTTAGGAAGGATAATCATTTGTTAAGGGAAGCTATCCTGGGCATGGTAGGATGTTTTACAGCAGTGTCCCAGAATTCTACTCACAAATGCCAATAGTACCTTACTTCCCCAAGGAGGCAACCAAAAATGGCTCCATGCCTTCCCTGGTGAGGGAGGGGACACCGCCCCCAATTGAGAAACTTTTAGAGTCAAAGGTACGTGTGAGTAAGTGATTGGAAATGAGGTTGGAAAGTCAGGCAAGGTCCAGGTCACAAAAGTCATGTGTGCTATGATAAGAAGCTTGGACTTTATCCTGAAGATCACAAAGAGCCCTTGAAGGATAAGCAAGAAGATAATATCCTTGAATGTGTGTTAGGAATGTCATTCTGGCATTAGTGCAAAGTGTAAATTTGAAGGACATATGTGGCAAGACTGGAGCAAAGGTAGTGAGGTAGGACACTCTTGCAATCATTAGAAGTTATTCAAGGATGTTGGGGGATGAGGAAAAATGTGTGACTCCCAAGTTTCTAGTTTCAACAATAGGATAAATTATGGGACCATTAAGATACAAGGATAATGGGAAGAAGATCAGACCTGGGGAGGATCATACATTTCATTACTGACATGCTGAGTTTGAGTGACGATGGGACTCCCAAGTGCAAATGCCCAGTAGGGAATTTGATTTACTGGTAGATGTTAAGCAGAGAGTTAGGGGAGTCACTACGACTGATGGTTCCTGAAAAGAAGCTATGTGATAGCCTGTTGTAAACTGAACATTTGCTACTAAGCTGCCTCAAAACCTTCACTTGCCTTCATTCATTTAATAAGCACTTCCTCAGTACCAGCTCCTAGACTAGGTGCAAAGGATGCAAAAAAATACAAGAGAAGGTTCCTGCCTTCAAGGGTCTCATAGAGGGAGATAGACAAGTCCATGTGCAATAGTAATGCAGTTTGAAAGTGCTATAATGGATGTGTACAGAGTGCTATGAAGGCAAAAGAGGAGAGACATCAGTGGAATGACTCTAAGGGGAAAGGCAGGGAAAGAAAGGTACTGGTTCAAGGCAATATGGAGAGAAACTGTACTGGCCATGAGAATGTGGGCCTTCAACTGCAGCACTTTTGACATTTTGAACCAGATTATTCTTTGTTGGTGGGGGGCTGTCCTGTGCATTGTAGGATGTTAAGCAGCATCCCAGGCCTCTACTCATTACATATCAAGAGCACACTCCCCCTACTTGTGACAACCAAAAATGTTTCCAGATGTTACCAGAATCCAAGGTTCTACAGCTTGGGAGACAAAAGTTGGGGGATGAAAACAGATTTATTCAGAGCTGACCCTCAGGAAGGTAGAGACTTTTTCTATCTTAAACCTCCATCTTTAGGGGACTCAGGGGCGTAAACAGCTTTGTTAAGAGGAAAGGGGGTACTGTGGGACAAAAGATAGGAAATATACATATGTAGATTTAGCTGGACTGTGCCAGCCAGAGAATGTTACAATTTTTCAACACTCTCTGGTGCCTGCCCATGCTTTGGGGTCAATTCCTCAATTTAGTTGGGAAATTTGGAATTATAATTTCAAAGGGGCTCTGTTAGACTCTGGGGGTACAAAATCAGCTGGTTGCAAATCACTGATTTATAGGGAACTTCAGCGATCAGGGGTCTCAGCGGCTATGTTCTTAAATTCATCACTGTTTGCACAAGGCTGCACTTCCTGTGAGCTATTCCTAGCAAAGGGACTGAGCACAGCAGGGACACTAAGGCGGGCCTTTTGTGGGGAGATACAGACAGTCTGGCTCAAGGACTTGGCATTATCAAACGTTTCTTCAACTTCAGGACAGTCTAGGATGTTCCCACCCAACCTTTCTTTCCTCCACCCTCACCAGGGGTCAGATTTACATCTCAGTCTGGTGGCCCTCTTAGCCTTCTCTGGCTTCCTCTCCATTGTCTTCTATATAAGCATCTTCCCTCATGAAGTCCTTGCACATTTAATCCCATTTTGGCTTCTGTTTCTCAGAGAGCCAGAGGAGCATTAGAGGCCATACTACCCTGGAGTCAGAAATCTCAGTTCCAATGTTGGTTCCTCTTACTAGTTGTGTAGCCTTGAGCAACTTGTCAGCCTCCCCTGAGCCTCAGTTCACTCATATGGAAAGCAAGGGTAATGGTATCCACCTCAGAAGATTTCTATGAGTATTAAATAAACTATCACATTGAAAATATTTAGCATAGTGCTAGATACCAAATTACAGCTGAGTCCATTCTGACGTAGGGATGGGGTGGTCTGAGCAGAGTAGACAGCATGATGCATCGACAGGATGGTGAGAAATGTCACAGAAAGGTGGGAAGGGACATGAAATGTTATAAGCATTTCAAGGAGGCTGAAACAAAGTACAAAACAGGAAGTGATGAAAGATGATGAGAGGCGGGTCCTAATCAGAACAATTCCAATGCCCTCAACCGTTGTATTGCAAGTTATATTCTCCCAGCCTTTCAAGATCTCCTTTGAGCCTTCTTCAACTTTGCTGCATCTGCCTTTAAACTGAAAATGCAAACCTTCACACAAGCTCCATCCAAATTCTCTAATTCAAAGAGTCTGACTAGTTGGGAAAGAGACTACAGGGTTTGTTGCTTCCCAGTTCCTCCCCCTCAGGATTCCAATTTATGCAGCCTTGAATGGGGATTACTTGGAAGGAAAAAGATCTAATCGCTCCTTGGCCCTTGCCCTGAAAACTCTTTCATTCAATCCAAAAACATTAACAGGGACCATTTTTCCCCTAAGGAGAGTTAATCATTACCTCAACCTCCTCCTCTCTGCTCTCCCTTCCACCACTCACACACACAAGAATAATCCAGACATCTTCGTGAGCGTGAGAATTGAAAAACCACCAAGACTGTGGCAATGTGGGGAGGTTCTGCCAGCTAAAGGCTTGAATTCAAATCCCAGCCCCACCACTGAACAGCTCTGCAAGCTTGGGCCAGTCAGCTCCTCAGCCTCAATTTCCTTTTCAATGTAATGGAGACAAGAGATCCGGCCCTGGATGAGACAGAATTGTGAAAACTACAGAGTACTACACAAGTCATTATTATTCAACTTGTGTCACTTTAGGGGTCTGTAACTACCTATTTGATGCCCTTCACAATGTTTTATGTGTTCTCTGACATCCTACCCAGGCAATAGACATGAAGCAATCTTAACTGGTCTTATAAGCAGACAGAGAAACAGCTGTCCAAAACCTCTCTGAGGAATAAAAAAATGTAGGCAAAAAAGAGCTGCTGATGCCCAGCTCTGAACTGGGTTCCCCATTCAACTCTGAAAAACTTAAATTTCTCTTCCTGTTCCGTAAACCTATTTCTGAGGATATAGCTACTCCCTTTATTTTTCTCCTGCCTTACTTGACTTAGAAGTTCATCCCCCAAATCACTCTCTTTTCTTATGTCTACTTGTTTACAGTCTGTCATTCCTATAATAAAAGTAACCTCTTTGAGATCAGGGCACACACAGTCACACACACACACACACACACACACACACACA